>JAUTBV010004464.1:0-22878 GCA_032361325.1 Lepetodrilus fucensis | reverse complement strand
TAACTCAGTGGTACGACTTAAACATATAATACGCACAGGCAACATTTTCTCGCAATTCCTTCATAGTTCAGTTGATGGATCAAAGACAAGATAAATAGCGGATCATTCTTTATATTCATATAAAACATTAATATTTTGATAACTATTAAGACATCAGTAAATAACAACTTTTTTGTGGATAAATCAAGAGTAATTAGTCTCAGATCGAAATTCGTTTTTCCATTATACAGGTCAATCAACTGTGATATTATGCCTTTAAAACTTATTGATATACATGTATAAAGAAAAGTGATATACACAGGCAATTTTTCTCCCAATGCTAAAGGTATCCTAAAGCCTAGGCTAATAGAAATTCATAACATTTGTTATTTGTATCATTATTTGGGCTAGGAAGTTTTAATGTTAGTATATTATCGCTGTAACTGTACACATTAGTGAGATAATTATTGTTTTACGTTGCAGTTTAACCCTCTCCATGCTGGAGGCAACCGGAGATGTCCACAAGAGCAGTACCTGTGCCTAATCCAGCAGGGAGATGGTTAAAGATATTTTTAGAAGTACCGTAATTACTCTAATATTTCGAACCCTCTAATAGTTCGAACACCTAAATGTAATAGCCAAAAAGAATTTATTTCTGACCTTAAAAATACGAACATGACAAACAAAATTCAAATTCTACTTTCTAATTATTAGAACACAGTAAATGTTCAAATAAGTTTTTGTCTTACTTTGTTTTATTGATTGAATCCTTCATATATTTACAATTTCATTTACAATCATATTTTGTATTTTAATTTGATCATTTTCAATTTTCCTATTTTTCCTAATAATTCGAACACCTATAAATTTTACTATTTTCTCCTGTTCAATTTATTAGAGTAATTACGGTACTTACTTGCAATCTCCATGTGCACATGGCTTTAAGTTTAGTCTGTATGCTTTCTGGATGTGTTCGTCAGTGATATTTTCAGGCAATGTTTCTTCTGCCCACTGCCAGGCCGCTTTGTCCAGCTGTAACTTTGACGGCATTGTGTCCTGTCACGACAGCATCCTGGAAAACATAATTGTCAATCTGGATCTTGCACAGAGTTTCAGCAATATTTGTGATGCGATATTATCATTGGGAGTGCGATTTCATCACTGTTGGGGGACAATTTCAGCAATATTGGGTTGTGCAGTGGTTTCAGTAGAATCGGAAGTAGGTGGCAGAGTAGCAAAAGTAAGAGGCAAAAGACCTGCATAAATTATACTTTCATCTACAATAGTATCAGCAAGATTGAAAGTAGACGGCAAAATTAAAGAAATACTCCAAAATAGACAGACAATTTTGCCGGTTGCTGGGACCTATTGAAACCACTGGTGTGATATTAGCAATAATGTGGGTGCAATTTCAGCAATATTGGGGGTGATCAGTTAGTATTTATTAGCTACTTATGGTAGGAAAATTGCTACAACTAGTTATTACAGGTAATAATAATAATAATAATAATAATACTAACAATGTGAACATTAATAGTGCACCAAATCCATTAGGGCCAGGACAACTATTGAAAAGTGCTAGTCGACTAGTTGGTGTGGGCAGTCAACTATTAATCTATTAATTGGTGACATGCTAAATTGCAGTCCATGAGTAAACAAACTTAATAAATCAATATATAATTGTTTAAGTTTTTCAAATCAGGCCTTAATAAAAACTAGATGTGAAGCTATTGGTATAAAATGTATTCATGATGTATTACGTGTTGTGGGTTTTCTACAAAATGTGCATGTATAGTAGATGAAGGAACAATCATACTGTAAGTAACATGGGTGTAAAATCTGATACAACACCGGTAGCTAATATTGCTCTTGTCTAAAAGTATGTACTCGCAATATGTTGTTGTTTTTCTTTCTTCCAACAGGGTGCGTGTTATTACCAACTAGTGACTACGGATTCTGCTAGTCAACAATTGATATAATTTACTGGTTCCCGACTATTCGATTAATCGCACAAGCCCTAAAATCCATGCTCGAAAGCATGCTCATAGCTCTACATTATTACCCCAGTCAATGGACCTGTGTGCCCTTAATTCCTTCTCAACTCCCTGGGAAGTATGCAACCTCAGTTGCCATTCAGGTAAACACACAAGTCATGACTGGCATGAAACATAAAGCTAATGTGCAAATTGCATTAATATTCTGCAAATGTGGAGATCAGAGCATTATTACTTGTGTTTATGAATGGATGTAGTTTTCTGTGTGTTATCTTTCACGATTGTACAATTTTGAAAAGAAAATCGTCATTTAAGAGTGTGTTGACTTGTACATTTAAATCTACAGACAGTGTACCATCACTTACACTCAGTATTAAACTCAAGATTTCTAGCTACGCAGCATTGGATGTCGTTTCGCCGCCTGTATGTTAAACCCCAAGTCATTATGACCCGGTCAATTATGAGTTTCAGAAATTGAAACAGTACAAAATAGTATTATGCAGCAATGTGCAGGGGGCGAAACGCCTGTCACCCGCAGCATTTATGATTTATATTGCGGCATGTTGACGAATGATGCAGATGTTACAATTTCAGTCGCTCAGTCATGAATACATTTTCCGGATTCATGAAGAGTGTAGACATATTCATGTTTTATGATTTTCTTTGATAGTCCCGATGAAGCGCACATGAACATAAATTAATGTGTGCTGTATTTTAAGTCAGATAACAGAAACAGTCCATTTGTGAATTTGTATTCGGCGTGGACGGAATTCAGACATTATTTTTACCAAATTGATCATTTCTCATACGTTATCATATACAGGTGTATTAATGCAGGATGAAGATCAACGCCTGCATCTATCAGTCTAATAGGCTCTAGACATAGTTGCTAGAACTGGTACTACAAATTGTAGATTATCAACAGCTGATCAACTTCAACAGTCAGATACACTCTACATTCAGTTGAAGTAATTACAACTAAAAACAGTCCTAGATATGTTAGAAATGTTGCATATTTTCAGTTATTTAATATTGACATTCATTTTGAACTTACAAAATATGTCCGAAGGCAGAAAAGACATAGGAAATTGTACTTTTTTCAACAACAGTTCAAAGATAGTTTCGGTTACGATGTCGAAGTTCGCGCGCCCAATATAGCTGTCAATTTCAGAACGAAGACATTTATTAAAAAACAAGTTTGTTATTCATGAAAGTTAGAAATTAATAGGATGCTGAACAACTACCACAACTAAATATCCATCGTCGATGAGGACTAAACTCACTGGTCAAGTCTATGTGGTGATTATTTCGAAGTCAAGAAACAGTAGCTTTTGTCACTGTCACTAATATTAGAGTGACCTCCCTTGGCTTCTTAAAGGCACATCCTCAAATTTCCAAATGTTTTACATCTAGTGTTTCAATCTTTAAATGTTTTATGAGTGTAGACTATTTGTGCATGTTTATGAATGCATTTATTTTCGGGTGGCCTAATTTATTTGTCAAATTATATGCAAATATCATACTGAGATGAATAATTATAGAACTAATTTGATTGAATGAAACTCTCAATTTCTACTGTTGAGCGGTTGAGAGTTTCATTCAATCAAATAGTTATAGTCATTCATTCATATACAATAGTTATCACTGTTCCGCACCAGTGATATATAGCTGCTATGGTTAATTAGATTAGTTAATTAATTCGATTTATATATCTATTAAAGGTTTCCGCCTATATTAAAATATAATCTATATTGCAATAACACATTTCAATTGTGCAATCTTACTTATATGTTAGTATCTAAAATGCGTATTTTAGATCTATATTCAGTTCACGCTATGCTCAGAAACTACTGGTTTAAAAGTTGTTTTCCTACATTTAAGAATGTTTTATATGTTTTTATTTTATTTAAATAACCTACTAATTGTGTTGCTTCCTATATCATGAATATCATATTATTATGCTTTAAAGTAATTCTTACAAGTGGCCAATTTTCTTACATGTTGTTATGTTTTGCTTGTGATTTCATGTTTCAGAGTTTAAACAAATTCACACTAATCATAGAATATTTTATGTGCGCTTTGCGGATTTCAACAAAAAATTACATCCTATCTGAAGAGTTATAAATATTCATATAGTGACTTAAAACATAAACCCATATCTCATAAGCGCATTTATAAATGTATAGCTTCTATATTATATTAATATGAATTAATATGTCCGGATGCACCTATATCTACGTACGTAATTACGAGTACGCCTAGGGACTAAATAGTAAATTAGGCCTATACCTAATGAGCATGTCGCGGGGTATAAGTATGATTTTTTTAAATACTCCCGCTGATAAATGTATTTCCCTCTCAGTTCATCAATTGCAAGTGGAATACTAATAAATCATAAACAGAACAACTCATAAATCAGATCAAACACTTTGAAAATGGCCAAGATACTTATTTAAGTTCAAACTCGTTCATGAACATGGAGGCCTATTGAAGTTGGGAAAGAAATATACTGAAACCTAGTCACACAGAAATATGTATGAACATTCCGGTTCAACCGATCAAAAACCTAATGCTAACTTTCTACTCGATATATATGTTACAGTTAATCTATACAATCAGGTAATGTGTATATTACCTGATTTTTTCCATTGAATTTCAGTTCACCAAGTCAATTAAAAAAAGCCTGAGCTGACAAAATGATTCCCTTTAATTGCCAGATAGAATGGCATGAGTTTGGTGAAAGAATATTAATATGTTTTCTATGTATTCACACAAAATTGCATGCATTTCTATTATTATTCACACATATATAAATATAGGACATCTCATGTCTCCATAATATATGTGTTAATATCACAGGGACTTGTAGAGCGGAGCAAGTAGATCTACGTCTGACTTGTCAAAACCAGTCAACAAAACCTTTTTTAACAAACGTAATAAATAAAATCATTAAAAATATAACACCGTTCTATCAGTGTATGGAAATATGATGACATTTAGAATTGGGCTGTTTTTAATAACTGAATGTAAATTTATGCATTATTAGTCCAACAAACGTACGGATATTTTCTATGATGTTTTTGTATTACGTTTGTAAACAATGTTTTGTCAGACGTAGATCTACTTGCTCCGCTCTACAAGTCCCTGTGATGTTAACATATACATTATGGAGACATGAGATGTCATATATTTATATATATATATGAAGCATCATGTAAAAGCGGGAACAATATTTAAATTATTTACTAGAATGGTACAGACTGGTACGACCATTCTAAATTTAATTACATTGCCCGTAGGTAACGCCCAAGGAATAATATATATCCGTGGATGGTAGTACCATGACGCTCTCTATTAAAGACATAATTAATCTTATGTGTAATATTGGTGACTCGTATACGTGGCATATCCGGGGCGAACTCGGAAAGTGCCAAATTCTTTGGATATTTGCAGATTCATAGTAGGCTAAATAAGTTGAATATGGTTAAAACATTACGTATTCCATGTTCACGGGTGCCAATTATCGAAACGTTCTTATACGAACTTCGTAGCCTACGAACAGTTCGTAGTTGATGAGAATCCTTATGATATCGTACGTTCGTAAGAACCTTTCGAGAATATAGGCCCCCAGCATCAACTGTGGCATATCGTAACAAATTGTTGTCAAAGACTCATGACTTACCACGACAAACATATCATAGTTATAGCTTCAAAATTGACATTTTTTCTCTCACTTATTTACTTATGGTGACCAATATTAATTAATATACATGAATACCCCGAGGTGCTCATTTGACAGCTACACAGAAAGTAAACATGACATATCACGGTTGATTGACCACTGTTAAAAATAAGTCAAAATACGCACGATTAACAATTTATATATATATTTTATCATTAACAAAATCCAGATATAAATTATGCAGACAAAATATGATATTAAAAATAAATGAAAAAAAACATTAAAATATTCCAACTGATTAACTTTTTGAAATGAAGTACTTTTTATGTAATTGGCGCCATATTGGGCCGCACGCTAAGTTAAATGAGCAAACTAGTCGTCCGTGAAATATTTTTTGAGGGTGCGCATTCGGCTGACGTGATCTGAATATCTAATTATATCTTTGAACATACGGTCAGACTTCCTTCCATGTCAATTTAGAAAGTGTTAGCCATATATCACGTCCGATGTTATACTTTTAAAATGTTTATGTCACAGTATATCTCCGACGGCAATATGCCATACCTTTCGATGTGGGGTCAAAATATGGTTTTTAGTTGAAGATTAATATACTTCTATACGACGGGTGGTTGCTTAGTACTCCAACGTTTTCCGAGCCAACAGTGTTAAAGATCCCGAGTTCGAACCATTACATCCCTGGTATCCTAATATGATGTCCCTTCTTCACCGTCACCATTTATTCATCATTACCATCCGGTGCTTGCATATGTACTGCAATACTTAAAATGTGCGCTACAGGTGTGCTAGGTTTCGACATGCTGTATAATACCAGCAGGCATAATCGCAAGTGCATACTGCGTATACATATTGTTTAAAATCGTATACTTATATCATCAATCGTTATATCTTTTGGATTAGGGTATACAGTTGTATTCAAGAGTATTTCACGTATATCAAGGGTTGTCTGTCAGGTTTATGGCAGGAAGACACCAGCATCACCCGTAGCACTGAATGTTGCAGTAAACCTGCAAGTACCAGCTGGTACTGACAGTGACAGACCAAGGATGATAACTACATTGCCACGGTACAGACATCGCATCCTATCATGGCCCCACCGGAAAGCTAACTTTCGCAATGTCCGGGAATCACACCCTTTGCTCCGAAGTTCAAAGTTCTACCACTGTGCTACCATCCGAGCCTCTATTTAATTATACAATACTTAATGCTTATATATATATATATATATTTCGTAGGACCCATATTAAAATGTTCGATTAACCACAATGCATGCATTTCATAGTTTAATATTTAGATATATAGTAAATACTAAATATAATGTGGCCATTGTATTTATTTTTTATTCTTTTGAAACTGACAATTATTTTGTATAGTTCGCTACAAAATATAGACTCTATTTTACTAATACTAGAATTCAACATAACCTATATGGATACTGGCTCTATTTCTAAATAGCCTACTAGTATTTGACAAATTACACTGATCGAAAATACTGTACACAACTTGTCCTCGTTCAACTTATTCTGATTGATTTGCGTAGAGTCTCTTATATACACGTAGATATAGTCTAAAAATAGACTGCATATTAATTAGATCAGGAGGTCAAATCAGACAGGCTTTTCATTAATGAATGTGCCGCTGTGATACTACACGTGTAGCATTCCTATGTACATAGGCCCGGTAGTTTTATTTTATTTTACGTTTATTTGTTTGTGTTGGGAGTCTAGAGCCAATTAAATATTTTGTGGAAGCGTGTAACACCTGTAGCGCATTGTATTTGTGAACATTGCGATCATTGGCTGGCGTACTGACGAATCAATTATTATAACTGCAGACATCACAGCAATGATGATAACTGGACTTCGCATCAATGTTTGATGACTGCGATGTCTGCAGTCAATGATGATTATGATAACTGCAGACATCTAATTAATCATGATAACTGTATGTATTATGACAGAGTAGACATCACATCCTATCATGAATACATGGGTAAATTACATAAATATAGTAAACCAACGTCCATTCAACCAGTTCACACCAATGACTTTACATCTGATAACTACCGATATCGTATAAATGATGATACCGTAATTGTACATCGTATTAATGATATTAACTGGACACCGCATCAATGGTGATTATGATAACTCCTGCATACATCGTATCAATGATGATAACTGTATTGTGACAGGGCAGACATCACATCCTATCATAGCTACATGGACACAATCAGGTCTATATTGAACCAACGTTCAACCAGTTCGATCAATGATTTCGGATCGCTCAGTTTTATGGTATTATTCTTTTTAGTAAAACTAATATTTATAGTAAATCAAATATTTGGATTAAATGCATCGTACCTAATGTTCTGTACATTTACGGGAACATTTAATAGTTTTAGCTACAATACATTCCCTTTTATTCTATCATTTTCCGTATGCTAAATCTATACTTATTTCTTATCTACTTTATAGATTTGCAAGAAATTAATAATTTTAAAGTAAATAGATTTAGGATAAGCAAAACGACAGAGCTACATGTTTGCTTTATAGAAATTGCAGCTGTGTATCAGCTACTACTATTTACCATACAGTACGCTTCAGCTAATGACTAAATAATTGAAGCCACTAGGAAGTACCAATGACAATAACATATAATACAATAAATAATATAATCTATTTATATAGCGCCGAGTTCCAGCCAGGCTGCTCACAGGCGCTGGATACACAATTAGGATAATACCGAAAACACAAATAAACATCTAGAGTAAATGTACGATCGTGGCCAACACTCCATATATTTATGTTATGAATACGTCCATAAAGATTGCATGTAATTTCAAGTTATCATTAACATTACTTTATGACACAAATTAATTTGACGGATCGATATGCCCTTGAGCACACATTTGATATATTTGTTTTCTTAAGAAAAACTATTTCTTGGTTTATAGGCACTGGTGAAAGTTTGTGTAAACTGAGCGCGATGAAAGTTCAAAGATATTTAAATAAGTATACTAGTAGACATCACACCGTTTCAATAAGCGATTAGCTAAGTTTATAATAATAGAACATTGCAATATTACATTAATTATTATATATGACTAGATCTAAATACACATTCACACGCACACATCTACTTACATAAGAGCAAAAGTATAGTTAATGTGATCACATTGTACATTAGTAAAATGATCCGGCGTAAGGTAGCGCAGTAGTCGTAGGATGTTGGATTTCAGAGCCAAAGGTCCTGAGTTCAAATCCCGCCTCGGTTTCCATGGAATCAATGTTCGTGAAAGTTAGCCTACCTTTTTGACGCGATATTGTTAGGATGTACTCTGTAGTGTGGCAATACATATATCATCCTTGGTCTTTCTAGTACCAGCCGGTGCTCGCAGGCTTACTGCAGCATTCAGCGCTACGAATGTTGCGGGTTTCCACCTTCTCTAAACTGACAAGTCGTTATATAAGTGAAATCAACTTGAAAGCGGTCCTAGACCCCAATTAAAAGAAAAGTTAAATAATCAGCAGTTTTAAAACAACATAAGTGAAATAAAAGTTCTGTCAATAAGGTCTATTTCACTTGAAACGGAAGAGATCTCGATGTCATGATATCTGCAATTTGCAATCTGCAAAGTGTTTTAATGAGATGCACTACAAGGGTGGGACACAATTTCTATATTTCCACCTTGACAGAAGTATTTTTGTCGAGACAAGGACATAATTGTTTAGTTGACTTCCTGATAATACACTTCTTAATAATACCAATTTAATATTACATGATTATACATGATTATGCAATAAAACCTAACTTTACATGGGCAAGAAAATCACAGGATCTCTTCACATGCATAACTTATTTATGGAGTAAATAAATATACACACATGGAAAAGAATAAGGATTATTTAATTGAACACATTTAATAATAATAATAGTAATAATACTAATAAATTATGATGATACTACTATTATTACTACTACCACTACTACTACTACTACTACTACTACTACTACTACTACTACACATCATTTGATATAGCGTCCTATATCCATTGGATTGTTATTATTAATGTTTAAACTTAAAGTAAATATACTGTTGAACTAGATCCTGAGGTATGTCATGTATGTTCGTGACCAGCCGGACATAGCAAGTCATGTCACGGACGGAAACGTAATCTTGTTCGCTGGAGGGACGTAAATAACAACATACTGCTCGATCAGCTTTTACAAGCCAAAAACATGGTGAATATAATGCACCTGTTGCAAGCCTATCCTATTGAAGGACAGCTCGGGTGAATCATAGTAACCCATACAGAGTAATAGTAGAGGAACAGTGAACCTATGTTCACCTCCAGGGGTTTCCTGTAGGAAACAACGTAACCCTAAAGTAACATTAACCCCAACGTTAGACAACATTGGTCCGTTTCACTTGAACGGAAGAAACCACGATGCCATGATTTCTGAACTTGCATTGGACGGAGATGATGACCATTGAAAAAGCCAATTTAACCTAGACAGTTGCTTTGTCTGCATTTGCTTCTGCTATGCGCTAGATATAAATGTCGACATAATATTATAGCTAAATGCATACGATGCGATAGACTGGATGTATGGGTTAACCCAATGCCATCGAGATAACATGTAGGGGAGAGCGGGGTAGCGCGCGTCCTTAACGATGTTGCGCGATTACGTTAACTACACACACGTTAGAAAGTGTGGTTATAGTTTACCTGAAGTATCAGGGTTAGGTCTCTCTTTTAATAAAAATATTTAAGAATATTTAAAGAATACTTTAAGAAAAAGATTTAAAAAAATTGGGTCACTTTGCCCCTACTACGGGGCATTGTGCACCGGTGGATACTTTGTCCCATATTTGTGATAATTTTAACGAATCTACAGTAAACTAGTAAACTAGTAAACTAGAATGTGTGAACTATGCAACATACTAAACTTTGCTCCTTAGAGATGTTTTGAAAGACAAATTAATTGATCTACAAAATCTAAACCAAAAACGCAATCTGACATTATTAATTACCTGTTTGGAATTTTTGAATATAGTATAATAATACTATTTTACATAGTTGAATGAATACGTATATGTCTTACAAATTCATCATCGTATACAACATCAAGATTTATAATAATGGTGATACATTTTAAAGTGAGGCAAAGAGCGCCGTCCTCAGCGCTCTTTGCCCCAATAGGGGTGGCGCGCTTTGCCTCAATGGAAGACACATTATGATATGTGCTGACATTCGAAAATGTAAACATTTATTTTGCATTGAAACCCACCAATATATATTTAACATAACTGCTAATTACTGGACATGAGCAATTCCAATATGCCCTGTGCATTTATGCCTAAATGGCTATATTGTAACGCAGACAAAACATACATGGATAATCACTATTTCACATTTTAAAAGCTCTCACGTTTATTTATATGCTTCCATGGCGGTAACTTAGCGTCGGATGGTGGCTAACGTCACTGCTCATTGGTTGGATTTAACTGGCAGCGCCACCTAATCATGATCATTTGTGAATAAATTAGGTGGGTTGCTTTGCATGCTCTGAATTTTATTGACACTAAAAATATAATCACCCTGAAATTATTTTCTTAATTTATGGAATTAGTTTAGACACTAGCAATATGGAAATACGTATGCATTACCTTTACTTAATTATGTGCATATCAGTCAACATAGGGATATTTAAACAAGAGTTTCATTTTAAGATACGATTCCTTACAAGCTATGCATTGATTTACTACTTACGACAGATTGCTTGCGTTCTTTTGATGGGTGACTGGAGCCCCCATTGGGTGGTGGTGGGTGACTGGCGCTCCCACCCATAGTGATAGCTGAAGGAAAATAAAAACGTACACTATGTTACTGCATCTGTCACATTTTACTTCGTAGTAGTTACTAATTGTGCCTGCCATATGTATTGACCTTGAACGTATAAATATGCATACCTGTCGATGAAATTGTATACTTCTTTTGTATGGTTTATCATTGGGCCAATGATATCAAAGAAGGAAGATGTTTCTTATTTAGGAAATATATTTTAAAAGTTAGCTGTACTGTATCAGGAATTTGAAAAACGCTATCACTGTTGTACTGCGTATACATGAACAAATGAATTAATGAATGCAATTTAAATGTTGTGAAATTCAGTAATCATTGCAATACACACGATTCTCCATTGCTTTAAAGAGTTAATACTAAATGTTCATATTGCATTACAATAACATCTACTTGGAAGTTCGTAGACCAAAAGCATATTCATTTTAATAAAAAGTTCAGATGGCAAAAACAATAATGTTCATATTCATATTGCACCAAATGCATGGTCCGAAGTTTACTCATAGCGCTACATTATGCAATGTATAAATCATTTCCTGTAATATATAACTATGGTAAATATATATTCTCAACACGTGTACGAATAACGAATTAAAACATTCCTATGCATTATTTAAATATCATGTTAATGCTAACAATGACAATCATAGTTTACCTGTTCAGTGCTACGCAAATCCCAATCTAGCCAAGTATCCTTGTACGTCTGTACAACGGTACTGTATAGTACTTCCGTAATGTGATAATCTCCCCTCGTTACCACAGTATACAGACCGCAGCCCTTTCCTGGAATGGGTGACATGACATACCCGTATACTGAATGTATGCATTTGCATTTCAATAGTACCGTGTTGTACCGTTTTGTACATATTTCAGTGCATACAAGTTTTCGTGGGTTTAATTAATAAATAAGTATATATAACCATTGCATATCCCGAGTAATTGACTTGATAATGCATTCGGATATTTGGTGGAACGATTACGTATACTGCTCGTATATTATATGGACGTGTGTTTCTTTCTTCAGCCTCCAAATATTGAGTCATGTGTTTATGTTTAATAATAATTATAGAGTTTTCAATCGACACAGATACTTTACGTTCAGTCTCATTGGATGTTGCATCCAGTTCTCTCTTCAAATAACTGTTATATTTGTATTTATTAATAGGTGTGAGATCTAATCCTCGGACCCGGACCCGGACCTTGACTTGCATCTATTTCCCAGCAATCTGATTGATTCACGAAACCCCAAATATGAATGGAATATTTGTTTTAAAGGCATAATATCAAGATTGATTAACCTATATAATGGACACACGAATTTCGATCTTAGACTAATTACGCATGATTTGTTCACCCAAAAAGTATTTATTTACTGATGTACTTAACCCCAGCACTCGTTAGTTATAAAACAAATGATAGTTTATGTTAAATAAAGGAACGTTCCGCTATTTATCTTGTCTTTGATGCATCACTGTTCTAAGAAGGAATGCGAGAAACCATTAGAGTTACGTCCCTAGAAAATTATATTTAAATACGCAGACTATCGAGGAGGGGGTTGCATTGCAGATTTGTCAACCACACAACGGTGGAAAGCTTTTTGGAAGTACAAACATGATTTTATGTATGTCAATTGAATGCACTTTGCAGTTATAGCTAAGAACTAGTCCAAAACAATCATAAATATCTGTGATATTATGCCTTTAACACCTCAGATCAGGAAAGCGGGAATACACCGTTTTTACAGTACACACAGAGTATAAGTATTCTGTTGTGGCTAATTTTAATAGTCTTGATACCAGTTTTTGACAATAATATGGCAGTACACCTCAGCTATTACACTTTGCGTTAACTATTACACATTGCGGTAGCATTTATCGACGCAAAATGTAATTATTACACATCGCGGCGATATTATACATTGCGGTTCAACAGCACTGAGATCTATTACCAGCGGCATTTATTTCATTTTAGATAATATTATTATATCGTCTGAATAATTAATTAAAAGAAGATATTATTCTGAGGTACCAATTGTCTCTAGTGAATTAATATTTTAGGTCAGTGCATGCTCTGTTAAATATAACCAACCTGCCACATCAAGCAATAAACCCGTTATTATAAACAATATGTATTAATGATTTAATTAGATCCGCCTGCCTTCAGTGACCCCCATTCATTCCACCCACAACATAATACCCGCCCACCCACCCACTATCCCATCACTACACATTATTCGTGATTGTTTTTAATTTAATCTCAAAACTTGTTGCATACATCCAGTATAAAACCATTGTGATCTTATAATGCTATTCTCCTACTCTATTATCGAAGCACAATAGTGCCAATATATCTAATACCTTACCAACTAAATGGTAGTTTATATATAGCGAGCGAAAGCCGATAGACGATGATGGAAATTAACATTAACTGATTATGATGGACAGTATTGTCGCAATGTTTGTTTATGCGAACCAATTTCTCAGTGCGTCAGTGCTTTTTATATATAGGTAGACAAATACTTATTTATACCGGTAATTAGCTGTGTAATTAGAAGTTTAGAACAAAGTTAGGAGGAAAACCTGAAGTAATATACAGCTATACTAGTAGTTAACCCTCTCCTTGCTGGGTTAGTCACATGTACTCATCTTTAAGGCATCTCCGGTTGCTTTCAGCAGTGAGAAGGTTAAGTCCAGTGTACCGCTGTCAGGCAATGGGAACATGCATTCACGAAATCAAATGTGACTATAAAATATACTTTTATACAATTTATCGACTGTGACTATTTTCTATCGACGTACACATCTACATATATTTACTATCGACTGTGTGGGTAGACGTGTACAGGGTAATTATAGTCTATCGATAACTGCTCTAGAATTAATATGTACCTGTGCTTGACTTCTATCGAACGCTTATGTTAACATGCTCTGTCAATCAAATCTATGAGAATATGCTCTACTACTGACAAATCAGCGTGAATATATGCTTTCCTGAAAAAATATGTGCCAATATTCGCTATTAATTATAATCCCACTATTATATATATCGACAAGTCTTCGTGAATATATTAGAAAGTCCCTTGGAATATGTTCTAAATTCTCTGTCGACATACTTTAAATCCAGTCACACATTAACTCAAACAGATGGAGATCTGGTTACTGTTTCACTAAGCTCTCGTATCCACTAACTAAGATACCATAAAGCTGTCTTTGCCGATAGCTAATACACCGCAAAAAGGGCGCTATATATGGTCTCTTTGCGGAAAATTAAAGCGATATTTGTGAAAGGGTAGCTCTCTCAGCGATATAGATACTATTAGATACGAGAGCGCTATGGCTCCGTAATTAGTGGATACGAGAGCTTCATGAAAAGGTTCGCATGCTCTAAGTACCACGGATCTCCGGTGACTGAGAGGTGGCTGTTTGGCGGAAACATTACGGAAAACTTCCAAAAATCTCGAATTTGTGTCCTCACACTCACATCAAGAATATTGCTGTCATATCACTAGATACAATGAAACTTGATTATCAGAACATATTATATTACATTGCAATGAGGAAGGTCTACCAGATTTCAAATGAAATATCTTTCACACTAACTTATAATTACAGCATAGCTGGAATGACATTTTAGCTGAGAGAGTAAAATCAATAAGAAAAAACAATATAATGATTTTATACATATATCGTGCATCGAGAAATGTTAATATATGTTAGTTTCGTGGCAGTAACACACTGGAAAAATTACACAATCATAGACAGTCAAGTACACAGAACTGCAAATTAAATCAATGTGTTTTGCTACACTGCGCAACAAATTGTTTCAAACTTTATTACGGAATCAAAGGCATATTCTGTTGCACTTAAATACCATAAGTCTGGATTTAACTTCAGCTTCCGATCCAAATCTCATCAATACATTGACTTTCACCAAATACGGAAGTAAGTACTCTTTAATACAATTTCCTGAAACATGTTCATCATAGAAATAAATTGATAATGTTAAAATATCAATTATACTGGTCCATAATAACTGATGTACATGCATTAGCAATAAAGCTAAAGCATATTTCCACGTTAATGAGATCGATAGCGTACATCTGCAGGACAATTACATCCAAGGCGAGGACAGACATGTCCTCCCACTCACAACCAAGACCGTCTCCGGTCCAGGCTTCAATCATAGGTCTATTTCTATAAAGGTCAGACAAGCATAAACAAGTAAGTCACTAATCAATAGTTGATTTATTCCGCATTACAGATGCTTCCTTCAGAATAACTGTCTAATCAATTTGACCCAATTCAGATCAAAACAATTGCGACAGTATCTTGAAAACGGAAAATACAACTCCTATTGAATTGAAGCAAAATAGTTTCTACGTAATTGCTTGTCATATAAGAACTCTGTTAAAGTTTCTCCTTGATGGATATTTGTTATATTAGCTTCCATTTGATTGATGATGTGTATAGATCGTATTCACGCCATAGACAATCTCAATGCTATAGAATTAATGATTTATGAAGAGGACATTGATGCTCTAAGAATAGTTATTAATACTTGTATAACAATCAATATAAACATCAATATAAATACATTTTAAAGCACACCAAACGGAGATCTATATTTGTACAAACGACAAGAAACATTTTATCCCAAATAAAAATATTTCGTATCCACATTTTTCATTAAAATGTCACGAAGTTGCTGAGGATTGGAAATGAGTGTGTGTGTGTGTGTGTGTGTGTGTGTGTGTGTGCGTGCGTGTGCGTGCATATATGTGTGTGTGTGTAGTCTCATTATTTTACTCCAAGAAGTTTCGTCATGCATGTAATTCCATTTTTGTCATGGGTGCCTTTGCGCAGCACACATTGCATTCTAACATTATAATGGACCCACGGCTTCAGCGTCTATATTATTATTCTGCATAACGACCACGATAGTGATATACAATCAGTATAATTAAAGAAGCTTAAGATGTTGCTCGAATTTCTAAAAAGGCAATTGTTACACCCACATAATAAGCCACTCTTGAAAAAGTATCGCAAATAGAAACGTATTGCTACATTAAGTTGGTAAGAATGCAAGAGAAAATGCTTAATAGAAAGCTTCAGCGCGTGATTGCCGTATATTAACGGCAGGTTGGAACTGAGTAGGAGTGGGCCTTTAATTAGGAAACTGGCAAGCCAGTCCGTGAGGTATAGGTGCGCTTTTAAACACCTCCATAATCTTCCTTACATCATCAGTGGACTTCAATATCCACACCCGATTGTTCTATTATGTCAACTTTCTGTGTTGATCTTGTTTGTTACACGACACAATGTCAATATGCTGCCTGAGTATTATATTTCAGGGACAACGTGTTTAATGGGAGGCGAGACTGTAATTGTTATCTAAGAGCGTATTCGTTTCAAACATTCGACCAACCCTAGGGTGATGACATTAGTCAATAACCAAACACCCATTGTGATACGAGTACCCTCATTGGCTAATTTCATCATGCGACCGTCACCTTAGGGTAGGTCGAAGGTTGAATCGAATACGCTCTTATATATATATATACAATGCACGATTTCTCTGTTTGTAAATCCTCGAAGTACAGACCATATAATAGGTTTACTTTAATATGCATGGTTGGACTATAGGTAGCTAGTCTGCCGCATAACCAGGAGCCTAGTTCATGCCATCAGGTAGCACGCTTGAGTAAAATGCTTAGATCCATACTGCTCCATTTCACCCAGTAGCCAGTAGGATGAGATGGAATTCTAAATGTAAAAGCTAGCATCGTAACTGGTAGTTTGTGTTGTATACTCCCCATAGAGTTGAGAAGGTGATATCCATAAGTGCACATTGATCAATTGACATGGGTAATAATGTAACGCGATTAGCAGTATTTCGAGCATGGATTTCATATACTACTACTACTACTACTACTACTACTACTACTACTACTACTACCACTACCACTACTACTAACACAAATAACAACAATAATAATAACACAATAATAATATTAATACTAATACTAATAATAATATATTATTATTATTATCGAGGAGGAAATGTGACGCAGTATAAATACACACGTTAATTACTTCCTTGACGGACGATCGTATGGTCTGAGTTTCAAGGATGTTGTTTGTATATCTAATACGTCAACGTCAGCAATTGTAGGCAGTATCATTGTTACGCCTATATAAAGTGATACAAGTGTGTAAGTGTCACATATGTAGCTCCATAAATAGCTAAAAACTGTATTAGGAAATTAAAGTGAAATGTATTATAATGAGAAGCAAATGGCTAAAGAAAAGCTCTATTTAGTAATTCTGGATTAACCCTCATTATCACTGCATGTACTAGAGGATGAACAGAGAAGGATGCCATAGGAAGCAAAGAGTTAAGGAACCTGTATTATACTCGAGTGACCCTCTTGTTTTACTAGCATGACTTAACAACCAATGCGCCCACCTCTGACAGATGAGAGACGTCCAAGTTTTTGGTTTCCTTAATTAAAGACATAATGCATTTTTGTCGTGATTTCTAGATGATGTCCTCCGGTGTACTAGCGGGCTTTTGACAAAATGGCGATGAACATTGGGCGTGTCACTGTGACCGTCGTCTCGCAATATAGAAGACGACGTTCAACCCCCGTCCTAGTACCGTCCATGCACCTAGTAATAGGAGAGGGTAAGTTCTAACAACCCACTCTGAACCCACTATGTCCCGTGTGTCTATATTTAATTACATAATATTATATTTTAATATTGATTTCATATCTTGTTCCGCACCTACACACATACATATCGTATGCTGTAATGAGTCGAATAACGATGCATTCGGTGAATGCAATGGAAACGTGTGCATGGGCCAAAAGTGCAAATTAATCATGACAACGGAAAGAGAGTTATTTCTCTTTCTAAATATACTTTGTACTTATATAACTACGTATTGATGACTAAACTATACAGTCACTAAGTCAACTGTCTGACGTTAGTACGCAAAACAAACGTCGACACGATTTTACTTTTCAGATACATACACAAATCGTCGTTTTATACATTCAACAGAAAAAAAACCAATTTTGGCTGTAGCCTACATACTGTTGCGTCATACTAATTGTTCGTTTGCGCAATGTTCTAATTATATTTATTACATAAATGCAGTGAAATACCACGTGGAAATAACAGGTGTTAATTTTCACTAGTGAAAATAACTAACTGGGCAACGGCCTCTGAAGTCTCACGAGTCGCAGAGGACAGGACATGGGACCAGTTCAGCGGCACGTGCACAGCATGTCGCCATGTTACGGCTGAGGGAAGGGGAATGAAGTAGGCTGATCCATTCTTAGATGAACTAATACTATACCTGACTAAATACTGAAAGTTATGTATATTTCACTGCACATGTAATACATAGAACATTCAAGCTTTTTTCTCGAATACCATGTTTATCTCATCGAGATATTGACTCTTCCACTCCACTCGATGAGATAAACATGGTATTCGAGATAAAAGCTTGAATATCCTCTATACATTATGGAATACTTGATACTTATTTAACAATGTAATATTAATATACCATACTCATTCTACTCAATTAACTAGTGATAGTAAACATCTTACACTTAGCTGTTCCAGTCCTTGGGACTACCTTTCATATACCTTATTCAGCAGGTCACGTCCCACAGACATTTATTTTTCAGCGATGCCAATATGCAAGCCAGATGCAATGTCTTTGCTTTGGAATCTACCGATTAATTTCCATTTCCATCATAAAACTATTTCCCCACAGACCAACTACAGCAAATTTACTAGCATTGTTAGCTACATGATTTCGTCCTCAAATACCAGCTACGACTCAGACTTTTAAGATAAACCCGTATTAATTTAAGAAACCCACAATGTGCAGTTGTACGTAACCAGGAAGTATCTAAAACTGTAATATTACAATAACAAATAATGAAATTTAACGTCATCAAAAATAGTCTTTGCCTTGACATAATAAACGATAGGAATATCTAATCATGCCTTGAACGCTCGGTCTATTAGTCAATCCCGCTGAGCTAATGTGAAGATAGCAACTCCATTCCTGGTGGACCTCGAGTCGTCCTAGGAGCCATTATCACAGTAATAAGCAGCGTGGAGTGTTTATTAATGGGAACTGGGTGTGGTGTGGGAGGAAGAGCAGGGGGTGTTGGATGCTAGGGATGCAGAGGTAATTAAGGTAATTGAGAGTCACCTTGATGGATGGTATGCGTTTTTATGCGTTGTCAAGCAGCTTATAATTAATGGGGACGCGTGCACCGTGCTACTCAAAACGTTACAATTAAAATAAATCTGGTCCCGATTTCTCGAAATAAACTTGAATTTGAGATTTTGCTCAGCTGAGATTATTTACCATTGACCCAATGTTGGAACGAGTAAAACCTCAAACCTAGCTGTATGTGTGTGTGTGTGTGTGTGTGTGTGTGTGTGTGTGATGGGTGATGTGTGATGGGTGGTTGGGGGTAGGGGTGAGTATATATAGGCTACTCGTACATGTTTAGCCTACCGGTATACAGTATCAGCAGAGAATGGATTGGTACTCTAAAGGTTTGAGATTTGTAATGGATCAGGGAAAGTTATAGCGCCCGGAATGCGGCAGCTTCGGTCGTTTCCGGTATACTTCCCAGGGAGTTGATAGTTCATTGGAACATGGAATTAATTATTCCATATATAAATGTTTACCTCTCTTATTGTACATGCACGAGTATTTATAGTGTGTTATGTTCCATATGTTGGATGTATACTGAGCTCATATATGTATTATTGCCCGGGATAATCCTTCCACGAAACTCTGATACAACGAAAAATGTAACAAATGCGAAAAATGTAACAATTTTGGTAAACATATCGCATGAGTCAATATTCAACGGAATTGCGTTTCAATGCATGCGTAACGTAAGTCGTAGAATACAGACCCTTCGTGTGTTGAACACCAACCCCGGGTAGTTATTCAACGGAATCTGGTCGTTGAAAACCAACCCTGGGTCGTGATTGTTTTTCAATCTTTCACCTGCTCTACTGGAAACGTTCGCGTCACTCTCGTCCACAATGCCGTGAAAGTGGCGGGTTACGAGAAGATATTTCCATGCATGAAGTGTAGTAGTTTGTGATAATGACTGACTCTCGCTTCTTTTATATTATATTTATATTGTCTATTAATACTCGTTGTTGGCAAACTAATAAGACACACTTTGTATCTGCATTACTGCACTGGGAATAAAAATAACAATTGCTTTTGAAGTATCTCAAATGACCCCCACATTTTCCAATCATTTAAAACCAAAAGGCGTTAAATTATTTGCATAATGATGCAAGATGATCCTTCTAATAGTATAAAAGTTCATATAGTTTTCTATTTTCTGAAATTCTGGCATTGTTTCAATCCTAATTAAATTGGTATCTAGTATCAAGAGAGCACGAGATGACACGTGCGGTGACTGGCCATCACTCCCCCCATCACTGATCCTTCTAAAACAATAAAAGTACATATAGTTTTCTATTTTCTAAAAGTCTGGCATTTTTACAATCCTAATTAAATTGGTATCTATACGGAGCTCAAGGAATATAATTGCAATGGCTGGTCAACACTCTCGAATCCTAAGTGATAGAGTAAACAATAAATTGCTAGCTCCGCACTTCAGCAACACGCACTAATCTAGTACTAGTATTTCGTTAACCTTTTCCCTTTTGAAAGTATTCAAATATGTCCTGCATTGCAATGCCTATCATAAAGCCAGCAGACTGAGAGTTAATGGTTCTTATCAATACTACAAGAATACCTCAGATGTTATCTGAGTTGACTTGGTAGAATGGACGCTTGTATCATATTATACGATCAGTAATACGTCTATTTTAGGGTCGATAGCAATGAAGATCCTATGGCAAACTGTAGGTGAATAGCTCTAGATGGAATATATTGGGCTCCTGTCTAATGTCATTAATGAAAACGCCGACAGCATCAGCGCAGAAAGGAGAATCAGTTTACAAATTGATCTCGAATTATTTTCAGTTCGCTTGAGGAACGGTAGACTTGCACTTGTTGCTGGCATGCCTGGTGTCTAGAAGATGGACACATCATATGCTGCATAACATGAAATTAATTATCTCCTTGTTTGTTCCAAGGTATTCACGAATGTAATCATGGCACCTGAGGCGTCGTATGTTCCCATGGAAACATCCTTTGGTAGACCCTCCTAGATGCATAACATTTACTTAATGCCATCTCCAAGTGAGAAAGTTGCTTTTGTAATACCAAGGCCTATTGCGCAGTTATCATTGGCTACAATATACATCACCCACTGTTATCTCTCTCTCTCTCTCTCTCTCTCTCTCTCTCTCTCTCTCTCACTCTCTCTCTCTCTCTCTCTCTCTCTCTCTTTCTCTCTCTCTTTCTCGCTGTGTACATACTTAGTTCTATGAGTTATACATTATATATGTAATTACACAGGAGTGGCTTTAGTAAGATGGATAACAATTTTCCAAATCTAACGATTACAACCTTGCTTATATACAAATAATCCGTTATTATGAATCCATAAAATATATTAACATGTAACGTACAATACAATGCCTACACTCGATTTAAATTATCTTGCATTTGTAAACTTATCATGATCAAAATCAAAATTGTCATGGACTTTTATTAATGGGATTACTACTAAACTGGAAATGGATATCACGATTTTGAGCATATACCTGTATTAGAACTGATATATTCCTCCATGTAGTAGTTTAATAGGAGTAAGTGCTAATTGCTATTACATATATATCCATATGCTGTTGCATCTGTGTACTGACACGCATATAGTAATGTGAGTAGGTGTAGGTGTAGGTAGGCTAGTGAAAGCAGCGACGTGGCTGGCATGGTATGGAAGAAGATACTCAGACGAATATCAAACACAAACGTATCAAACGCATATCAAATACAATATTTTCAGACGCATATCAAACACAAACATATCAAACGCATATCAAATACAAACGTATGAAACGCATATCAAATACAATAGTTTCAGACGCATATCAAACACAAACGTATCAAACGCATATCAAATACAATAGTTTCAGACGCATATCAAACACAAACATACCAAACGCATATCAAATACAAACGTATGAAACGCATATCAAATACAATAGTTTCAGACGCATATCAAACACAAACGTATCAAACGCATATCAAATACAATAGTTTCAGACGCATATCAAACACAAACATACCAAACGCATATCAAATACAAACGTATGAAACGCATATCAAATACAATAGTTTCAGACGCATATCAAACACAAACGTA
>JAUTBV010004463.1:0-42445 GCA_032361325.1 Lepetodrilus fucensis | reverse complement strand
ATATATATATATATATATATAGTGTGTGTGTGTGTGCGTGCGTGCGTGTGTGTGACAGTGTGTGTGTGTGAGAGAGAGAGAGAGGGTGTGTATGCGCGCGCGCGTGTGTGTGTGTGTGTGTGAGAGAGAGAGACAGAGATATACACACTCAGAAACACAGTGACATACACAGACACAGTCACAATCTTTCTCTCTCTCTCCCTCTCTCTCTCTTTCTGTCTGTCTGTGTGTGTGTGTCTCTCTCTCTCTCACACACACATTCACACACAGAGAGAGAGAGAGAGAGAGAGAGAGAGAGAAGTAGTTTACCCCCCTATAAGTTGTCTTAAAAGTTGTTAACATATTTTGCAAATGAGAGTTTTAATATTTCACAGGACAGGAGTCGGGTTAGGCAACACATGTATCTCGCTAGGGAAACGTTTTGGTTTTTTTTTTATCAAAAACCTATCATATCTAATTAATAATTTCTAATGGATCGATCGAATTACCCATGACATAATAATCTGAACATAATCCTACTGCTTGAATTCTACACACTTTTCTCGACTTATTAGGCATTAGGAAATAGCCGGATTTTGCCAAGTTTGTAATCTACTTACAGGAATTGGGTCGTGCTTCACGAAGCAGATTTAATCCAAGACGACCTGCTATCCCAAAGTTTCTATGGAGAATATATAAATAATAGAAGTTAAAACTGCGAGGGAAACATTTCTTCTAACGGCTGCGCTAATTCCTAAATTTAAATACAGTGTATTGCATTTATGAGTTTTATGCTGTATTGCGATTAATATTTTGCGCGAATTCTGGCTTAAAGTTTCTTAGTGAAACTGATAATCGGGGCCATCTCGGCTTGACCTTGCACTGACTAGAAAGTCATAATTAGATTTTCTGGCTAAGTCTGCGATTTGATTGAGTTTTGAGGAAAGAATATATAGTTGTTCCTTAATAACCATAGCCAAACTATTCGGAATGATTATTTTAATGTATGTTGTTTTCAATGCCTAGTCTGTGCATGTGATGGCATGAATGGCGATGATGTGTCAACCAGAGAAATTGGACAATTCGTTGCAGAAAATAATCAACATGCGTCTACTACATGTAGCAAAATGACAAGAAATACCGGATAACCGGCGGGTAATTTTACTTTTACCTATCTCACCGATGTTATCAGCCTTGGTCCGTCAGTGCCAGCCGGTGTTCGCAGGTTTACTGCAACATTCATCGCTACAGATGTTGCGGGTTTCTTTCTGCCATAAACTGAGAAGTAGTGATATAAGTGAAATACTGGTATTCTTGAAAGTGTCTCGAGAAACGATACCCATGGTCTCGTAAATTCGCGGATACGAGAGTTTCGTGAAAAGGCGCCCTGCGTGTTCAAGGATGATGCCTAAAGCGACTTTATATTCCACTGTCATATCAATGAACATTACACGTGTAATGTACACAGTCGATTAAATAAATAACGTATACCTATGGACAGTTACGTTACATGTCTCGCGTACCTAGTTGTGCAGTATCTTATTTACTGAAGACGACAAATGCCATTAATCTTTTGAAGTCATTGTTAGCCCCCACAAAGAAACAAAAGATGACAAAGTAGAGCCTATTCTGGTTCGAATATGACGCTCCCTGCCGTAATCAAATTCTCATTAGCCATCACCTTCATTAATAGCTAATATTTGGCACGATTTATCCTCCGTATAGAGTCAACCAGCTGAGACGCCTTGGCATAAAAGACGGATCCTCTCGGGTATAGAGCATTTCGGGATGCAGAGGTCTGCGCATACGCAGACATTGTTAGGAAAGTGCATGTTTTGTTTGGTCTAGTTTACGACCGTCTTGGGACGCAAGACATCGACTAATATTTATCTCTTAGCTTGTGTCCGATTTCAGGAAACATGTGAATGGAATGGCTAATTAATACATTAATTAAGACTACTGGAGAGTAAAATAACTATCACCGAATGCTGTTTGTTGTTGTCGTAGAACGCATATATAAAGGTTTAAGTATACGCATCTATGTTGTTATCCATATTAAATGTAGGCCCTACCACAAATAGCAAAATAACTAATAAATGAATGGGTGTTGAAATAAAGCTACGTGTAGTTAAATGGAAGAGCCTCATTTTTTTTTGCGCGTGTTGTTCCATCTTGTGCAAATGTAGTCATGAAATGTAACGAAAGTGATAATACAACATATACTTTTAATAGTATCTGTACATTTAGAAGTACATAAAGAAGTATATTGATAGCATATTTTATAAACATTTCTAAATTCAAATGATATTTAGCACGGAAAGAAATGTGTATAGCCTGCATTAATGAAATATATCCTCTTTTCTCTCTCCCCCTTTTTCCCCTAACACATTTTTTTTTTATTCCGCCAAAACACGTGCGCACGTCCTTCAAAGGTGTCACTGCATTGACTCCGACATCCAAAATGATGTCACGGTTCACCACGCCACGTACTCCAAACCGAGTTACAGCCTTCGTTAATGTTCTAGCACTAAGATTCCTTCCTCGGATTTTTCACAGAAACTGGTTGGAACCGTGAAGAACTGTCGTTTGATGGCCGCCGTCGGTTCGCAGCCGATAGACTGCGGAGCTAAAACGTCGCTGTCGGCGCGCATTTCTCGTCTGCTCCACTGGTTCCAGTCTGCGAGGAGGTGGCTGGACAGACGCGGAAATATGTTCGCGCCAATTCTGGAGAGGATGGCGTTATGGCCTGGACGTTTAGAGTTGATGATTCTTTTCCCAGAATGGCAATAACGGGAGGTGATGTCGTCTGCTTCTTGTTTCTTCCGGACTACTGTTGTATATGTCGCCAGGGCCTTACAGAGAGTAATAAATAATATAAATGTCTTCTTTTAACTGCCGAAGACTCACTTCACGTGTTATGTGAGCATATAACAGTTTCTCGTTGTAAACAGTGGCCAAGTAGTCCGTAGAACTCATAAAATGTACTTTTTGCATAGCTATCATTATCTGTGCCATATAGCCCCGAGATTACGAAACTTTTGAGTACGATTTCCTACTCAAGTTTGTAATTTATATGGAGATTTACGAACAAAATCTAGAGTTGAGCATTAGGTTTGTAATTAAAAGGTTTCGTTATGTCGGAGCTAGGTGTCTTTGTATTGTAAAGGAATATGTCGTATTTTGTTCTCAAAGAACTGGGTTCCAACAGATCTTATGTAAATCTATATTTCTATTACTAATACTACACAGTATGGTAGGAAGTGAGTGAGCGAGCGAGTGAATTATTGTTTTACGTCACAGCGGGAATCTTTCAAGCATAGGTATGGTAGGAAGATGTATGCATCTAGCAATATGATATTGCTGGGTCACTTCCGGATACATTCCGTCCATGCGAGTTGTTTGTTTGCGAGTTGTTTGTGTTTGTGAGCTGTTTGTGTTTGTGCGTGTTGGGAGGATATTTTTGTATTAGGGTTTATAGTCGCTTTCAAGATTCTTTCACTTACGAGTTGTCAGGTTAGGACAGGAGGAAACCTGCAACATCCGTAGCTCTGAATGTTGCAGTAAACTGTTGATTATCTACAGCTCGTCTTTCCCTGGGTTATTTTTATTTGACCCATTATGTTCCAAGTTTTCAAAAGATGTACAAATCATATTTTAAGACATTGCCACTGACGTCTTTGACAAGAAACTACTGGAGCTGATGTAGAACATCCGGGTATTTTCTCCAGAATGTCGTCATCAGTGCTAAATGAACAACTGTCAAACACCTCCACGATTGTTATTATTTTTATTTTTATTGGGTTTGCATCCTATACAAACGAAGCCAATAAGGAGACATTTCACAGACTGTCATATCTCTGTTGCCAATATCTCCGACATATCGCACAGTACACACATTCCACGTGATTCAATCTCTGTCGTTATGATTCAATCTCTGTCAATATGTAAGTTGATAATATTTTATACTGTAGAAGTAGTCGAATTATGTACATAGTTTTTTTCTTTCTTCTGAAGAATTAAATGGAGAATATTATTAGTTTATGAAAGTGAGTATAAGTTAATAAATGTCAAATGTAACATACGTATTTGAACATGTATTGTGAATGAAAAATAGGGATCTGTCAAATTTAAGAGTTTCTGTTCAAAGTATTAGCCAAGAGACAGAAGAGTGTATATTAATTGCAATGAAAAATACTTACATGATTAGGAATAATGCTTATCAAGGTAAGGTGCAAATATTTATTAAATTATCATGCCATTTTAACAAGTTTAGTGAAAATAATACATAAATATTAATATTAATATAAGATATAAAAACTTGTATCAATAACAGCTATGAAACTGTACTATTAATTATTCATAATAAGTTATTTGATCAGTATGTATTACAAATTGTTTTATAATCTCTGTAGCAGCAATATTCAGTATTATATACACACATACTTTCTATATATCTAATATTTTTTAGTATGCTAAAGCTATATAATACACATTTTTTCCATATCTGATAAGAACACTGTATCAAACAGCCCACTGTAAATATATCTACATGTGCCATAAAATAAAACAGAAATAATTAATATGTATATAATTAACAAAAACTATTTGCAAAATAAGATTGAAATTCAATAATATCTACATAGTTCTGATTGCACAATGAGGAAAACGGAAAAAAATGAATTGCCACTTTAAAATATTCTTCACATTATTCCAGTGATATGGCATTGATCTGTTTCTGTAGGGAGGATAACCTGCAACAGCTAAATACTACAGTAAAACCCTGAAGCCATGGATGGCATAGAAGCTTTATGGCCAGCCATCTAATCAGTCGTCTACATGGGACGCTGTTGTGCACAGATATGATTCTATCTTCCTCCTACTATCACCAACAGGATTCAAACTCAGACCACTAATGTTGTGGTCTGACACACTAACCACATGCCTGTAAGTAAGTAAACGGTGCAAATTGCTTAGAAATTAGCACAGATCTGACATAAGACCTTAAAGTAAACACTCTGGGTTGAAAGATGACAGAATATTTACATATCCTCTGAAGCCATCGTGAGATTGTCATGCCATAAAATTGTCATTATAAAAGGTGTTTAAAGCAATTTCTTTTTCAATTATTGGTTGGTGTGTTTTTTTACATTTTTGTAGACAGCAAAAAAGTCAGAGAAAAAAGGTCCACAAGATTGTCATTATCAAAGATGTTAGAAGCAATTTATATTTAATTTTTAAATAGATATACTGTACTGGTATATATATATATTTTATATTTTTTTTCATGGGGGGAAAAAGGTAAGAAAAAATGCCTTCAAACATCTTTTACAAGAACTACTGGGAAGCCATAATTTTAACATCAATCGCTTGCATTAATCACCATAACATTCATCAAGTTACATATATTGCCAGCCCAACACATATTGCCAGTGGGAACTTCAACAAATGCAATACAATTAAACTTAATGCATGTAGACTAACATAACTAGTGACAAAACTATTTGTGAGTATCTCAGTAATATGAACCACAGAGAACGTTTCACATGAATACAGGGATACACACATACCAATCTAAGTTCTGCCAATGTAACTGACTTAACTCTCTGGATGCTGGATTAGACAGACACTGCTCCTTAGGGTATCTCTGATTACCTCCAGCATGGAGAGGGTTAATAAGGTCAACTACTAACCTTGACCTTCCTCAAGTTGCTCTGTACATTAGTCAACATTCAACGTCATTGTTAGTCAATATTATGTACAGTTAGTAGTCGAGACAAGCTTATCCTTGGAATAAACACGCGCTTGGCGCCAACTCAAAAACTGCTGATAACGACAAACCT
The DNA here is from genome assembly GCA_032361325.1 of Lepetodrilus fucensis. NCBI lineage: Eukaryota > Metazoa > Mollusca > Gastropoda > Lepetellida > Lepetodrilidae > Lepetodrilus > Lepetodrilus fucensis. Next base: position 36,626 of record JAUTBV010004463.1, on the reverse strand, counting down.
TCTCCAAACTAGACGAACCAGAACTACGGTGCCACAGGGCAGCTCCAGTTACCGCCAGCAAGGAGAAGGTTAATGGTCAGAAATTGCACGCTCTCGGCAATGGTGAGTCGGGTTGTCCACACTTTCAGAGATCTCATTTCAGCGATATGACATCAATTTACTTAACCCTCTCCATGCTGAAGGCAACCAGACATTCCCTTAAGAGCAGTGCCTGTGTCTAATCCGGCAGGTAGAGGGTTAAGAGGGGAAACAATGGCTGATGATGATGATGTTGAAGCAAGGGTTACAGGAATAGATTCACTATGCAATCATACATTACTCCATGTTAAGATGCTGTACAACCGAGTGAGAATAGAACTCAGAATGTATAGTTTTGTAGTCCGACACACAACCATCTGAGCCAATACAATACAGTTGGCCTTGGTTAGTATTGATCAAGTAAGAATTATTTATTGTATACTCCCCAGGGTGTTGAGAAGGAACACTGAGTGCACACTGATCAATTGACAGGGAATAATAATGTGGTGCTTTGAGCATGTCTTAGGGGTGGATTTGGTGCATTATAAGTAGACATTATTATTAGTAGTAGTAGTAGTAGTAGTAGTATTATTATAAAATTAATTATATACATTAATAACTATTCAGCATTTACAATTGTCTTCCACAGAAAGGTTAAAGAATTTGACAAAAAAATGGACACTCATTACAAGACATGATGGCACAAAATGAAAAATAGTCATCAACTTTTATGAGGAACTGGGGGCCTATTCTCGAAATGTTCTTATGATCGTACGACACTCTTAACAATTCTTAGGCTAAGAAGTTCATATGAATCGAGAATAGGCCCCCAGGTCTTAATATTCTGGGTAAATATAGATTTATTACAATGATTATATATTTGATAAGTCAGGCCTGCATTTCACGAAAAGGGTTGTATCTGTAGTTTGGGCATGAACATTTTCAGCTATAGCAAGAGCATGGCATATTCTCTGATTTAGGCCCAAACTACTAGAACAATATTTGTGAAACACAGGCCAGAAGGCAAAATTTAGTACAAAAAAAATGCATACATTCTTGCAGATCTATTATTTAACAGATACATATATATACTAATTTTCCAAAAGAAATACACATTTCAAACAATAAATATGTCAGTATTAAGTACAAGCTTCTACACAATTATAGTTACCGGTATGCATATAAAATCAGTACTTTCTAGGATAAATTAATAGTCATTTTATTTTGAATTCGATAAGAAATGCAAGCACGTGTATTTAACCCTCACCATGCTGAATTAAGCACTATTCTGCTCTTTAGGGCATCTCCAGTTGCCTTCAGCAGGGCCTCTAAATATCCATGAACGATTCCATGAGAAATGTAAATATGGTACTTATTTATTTTATATGCATGATATTATTCTGCATATATACTATTATGACAGTATGTTTGCAGTGAGTGAGTGAGTGAATATGGAGTAATGTCGCTGCGGGAATCTTTCACCCATTTGCGATGAGTACGTTTGCAGTAAAGCATGTAATCTGAGCACACATCTTTTAAGAGATCAGTATATAAAACGAACAAATAGCATAGACACCATACACAATCATAAAACAATCTCTAACGAGATATATAACAATTCTTGTGAATAAATAACTCTTAAAAATTATACACTACATGTTTATCATACAGCCAGCCAGTAGGAATGGAATGGTAAAATCCTCTACAAGATACATCCTTCTCAATTTCTAATCACAAAAATGAAAAATCTGCTATATCAACAATTTTCAATACGTTTTCAGTTATAATGAAAAGTATTCACTTCGAACACAATAATTAACAATAATATATTACAGCATCATGAGCAGTTATATACATCTTTAAAAGATATGTGAGAAGAAAAAAAAAAGACGAGAAATTAATAACCTTAACTGCCCCTAAAAAGTCGTTCATAAGGTTGAAAATAATCTTGACAGTATATAAAATAAAACAAAACTTTATGAATTATGATGAATGATAAACAAGATGTAATGATGAATGAACACTTATGTGTGAAGAAATTGAATGATTTACAGTGAATTCTAATCAACTGTTAAATAGTATTGGTCAAATAGCATATTTTCAACTCTACATTTGTTAGAAATGTTTAGTTACATGGTCAAGCTATAATCCCATAAAGTAATTAATAGAATTAATAGAAACATATCGAAATTTAATAGAAGCCATATGAGAAACGGACCTAAATATTCTCTATTGGTAAGTAGGCTAAAGCACAAAACGTACATACTTCAATACCATAATTACTCTAATAATTTAAATAGGAGAAAATAATTAAATGTGTAGCTGTTCGATTTATTAGAAAAATAAGAAAATTAAAAATGATTGGTGTTCAGTATGAAGAAATAACTGTATAGAGCGCAAACTTTTCATGAAAAATAACATTGCTTCTATATTTCGACATTTAGTATTATTCTGAGTTATCATTTCCATCGATTTTAAAGTCCGAAGAATTCATAGAATTCATACTCATGTTGCTGATTCTCTTCAACAGTGAAAACAAAACAAAGATTGTGTAGTTCAAAATGTTCGTTAAAGTATTTAAAAGTGGAAAATAATACATTTTATTTTGGGACCACAATCTAATAGGCCCACCTCCATACACCTATCACCTGTGGTATCAGGTTTGTATCCCAACTTATACAGACCATATCAGACAATGATAGCAGTGCTACAACGTTGCCCTGTGAAGCTTTTGCCAGGGTACATTGCATTCTAAAACACTAGCTTTCCATTAGAGAACTTGTTTCTTCTTCATTTGGTCAAACATTATCAGGCAGGTTGGAATAGAACCTGGAGGAGAAAAAAAAAGACAATAAATATTCAAATCTGAAAAGAAACTAATATGTATAACATATGCATTTTTTTTCCGAGATAAATTTGAACACTAATAATAAATCACAAAACAATGTAACTGTAACATTATAGTACGAGTGTTAAACAATAATGGCGTCCGTGAACGTAATGATTTTGGGAAATTGACTTTTGATTGATATCTATTTTGCTGTCCCGACTTCATTCTAATTAAGGTGTAGTAATAGGTAGCTAAGAAACGGCGCAAAAGAAAAAAAATGTGAAGACGGAATTAAAGTCAGAATTAATGACCACCTAAAACAATTTCTCACACAAGTGTTCATTTCTATGACAGCGCTGGGTTTAATCTACGTTTCCATCGAGTTCGAAGTTGGAAAGCCATACATCACGGAAAGCGCAGAAATCTGACTGAAAGAAGACGTTTGCGCCCTTGTGTATGTCTTCTCAATTAACGTTTAATTTATCATCTGGGAGATTAATCTTGTCAATTTGGATTCCAATGTATGCTAATTACATGCACCGATCCTTTGAAATCTGCAGCTTCCAACGCCTTTTGAGTAATTTCTCCTGTTCCATTCACTCGGCATTTTCCAATTTGACCGTCTTCGTTATGGCACCAGTGATGTCGGCAGTGCTACCCGCATGCTCAGTCAATTCAATGCACAGATATTTAATGGACAATTATGCGCTTTCCCTCCTTCAAACAACTCCATAAAAACCTGGTCCGAGCTCCCCTCATCGGGCGCCAAACACCTACCCATCCCTTCCCCTGAGCATTTTCACGACGAGAATTCCCGTCTCGTGGAGATGCCATGCATCAAGACGACAATACCTCGTTGATCTGTAACACATGGTGACTGTGACATCATTTACAAGAAAACGATCCTCCATTGAAAGGAGAACTCTAATGTGTTTTCGCCATGCGTTAATGTTCTTTGATTAATGGTGTCCTCGATGGTTCTCCTCCTTTCCTGTTGTGTGTATTGCTAAGCCACAAGCAGCCTTGTTACCAGAATCAAACTCCGATTTTCAATTCAGGGAGAAAATCAGACCATATTTATTGCTTTGGGGATCTGGGGACGAGTGGATGGACAGACAAAACAATCGCGGTGACAGGAAAGACAAAAACGGTTTGCCGAAACGGACAAAAAAATACCAGATCCTAGTTGTCCTTGGATCTAAAGACTCTGAAAGAACACGGACAAATAATTGTGGGAGAGGGTTGTTAAAGCTCCCCTGCTCCATGGTGAAGTTTTACCAGCAGTTTCTATACCAGGCCACATCTGCTAGTTAAAGCTCACCCGTAACCTGTCATGAAGATGAATTTATCTGGTGAAGAACGACCCATTCCAATTTGTATGAGCTGTCTTTACTTTCTTTCTTATTTTCTTAGAGTACCCACATACCCCGCATATAAAGATTAACAACCGACGGAGACTGACAAAACAGAAAACAATCGTTTTTTTCGGATTCGGGGTTATTACAAATATGGCTACCCTCACTTTCCGGCACCGTGCGAACATCCTTTAAGCGTGAACTCGTAACTTCTTTTCTCATTCAATAACGAGTGGACTACGACCAGAATGGAATGGAAGTGTGGGATGTAAATTGTATTGTTGTCGTACAATTGTAAAATTCATAAAACAGCTTAATCAGAGAAGAGAAACGCTGGTTGGCAGACTTTTCAATTTATATTTGCCTCTTTTCACGCACGTACTTCGACTTCCTCAACTTTATTTGTAACTGGGCCCGGTTGTATTAATCGTGTCGCAAAGGCCGCCGGTGTATTGTTGTTTTTGATTTGCGAAGACGGACTCCTTTACAACATGCAATATGTCCAGTGATTTCAAAAGAAAGATATGTTGAACTTGCTCAATGACTCATGTATGATTGAATCAGGACTCGATTCATTTCACGCAATTCAGTCGCACATGGCGAGCAATGCAACAAATCACAATGGAGATAGGTCAGTGTCGAACACTTGGATAATCAGCGAGCACTGCCAGAGGGGGTTAGATATTGACTTCTCCGTTCCAGAGAGAGTTTCCATGGGAAAATCCTATAAGCGATCTATATATCTAGAAATGGAAAATTTCTCACAGTAATCTCAATAGTTTGGTTATCTCAAATACTCAGCACTACTTGGGCTAACCTCAAATATGCTCTTACTGCAATCACTACTTGGGCTCACCTCAAATATGCTCTTATTGCAATCTCAATAATTTGTTCATCTGAAATTATCTCACAGCAATCTCAATACTTTGCTTGTCTCAAATACTCAGTAATCTCAATTCTCAGCAATTGCAATATACTTTGCTCATCTCAAATTATTTCACAGCAATCTCTCAATACTTTGTTAATCTCAAATACTCAGCAATTCCAAATGTTCATCTTGAATACCACAGCAATCTCGATACTTTTTACATCTCTTATACTCTTTTTACATCTCAAATCTTTTTACATCTCAAATACTCTTGTTGCAATCTCAGTAATACGCTCACCTCAAATACCTTCTTATTGCAATCACAGTACTTGGTTCATCTCAAATTATCTTTGTGAAATTTCAACACTTTGATCATCTTGAATACTCTCACAATAATCTCAGTATGGTGAAAATACTTCCACTACAATCTCAATACTTCAAATAATCTCATTACAATCTCGATACTTTCAAATACTCTACTTGTATTTCATGATGCTATAACGAACAACACCAGTTCCAGGTACTTTATAAAGTCCCGGTGTTTATTCAAAGCAGATGTCTATTCAATAGTGATTTATTATTCCTCCATAGACTGAGGGCCAGAATAAACATGTCGTTGATGAAAACCAGATTTGCTACTCAAACCCATCTGCTCAATGCCCTGTATCACAATACCGACGACACACCTGTATTACGACACATCTATATTGTGTCTTATCTGTATTCGGACACACTGGATAATTTTGTTTTGGACACATAGTTTTGTTGGTCGCGTGATATTTGACAAGCTTGCCCATGTTGAAGTGTAAGTTAGAAAGTGTAGAAGTGAATTTTCATGTGAAATGTTGTGAGGTGATCAGGAATTCTTGCACTTGTAAATGAGTGTGGAAAAACTTAAAGGTCTCTACTGTAATAATAAAATCTAAAATTCGGATTTGTGTTCTTCAATGGTTACAGTCAGTTCATCGGTCCCAGACGGACTGATTCAGTGAAAGAGCGGCAGCTTTTAGTTATTGTCAATCCTTTGGGCCGGGAGTTTCTTCCGACCAGCATGATAACCTCATGTTTTGGTAAAGAACCACTAATGCCCTGAGATTACAAATTTGTTCCGAGTACGATTTCATGCACAACTCAAAGGTTTGTTCACAAATTCCCATATATTGAATGACCTAATGCTTCAGCAGGAAGATCTCACCCATAGGCAACCAAATCCCCATACAAAATCTGAGCTTGAACATGAAATTGTACTCAAAACGTTTCGTAATCTCGGGGCCTTGAGCTTTCAAAGTTTAGGTATTTTTTTAGGTTATATAACGCTGAACATAAACTTACATTGCACGGGGAAAGACAGCAGTATAGACAAGCAGTATATGAGGGCTAGAGGGTGTTGAGAGAAGCTTTCGACGACGCACTCGTGCTGTCTTCCTGGTCACTGGGAACCAGTTTCTTCTCGAACTCGATCGCATCTTCCTCCGCCTTCTCTTTGAGCGCCATCTGGTAGGCGATCTCGAAAGCCTCGCCCAGCGTCAGGATTATCTCCCCTGCCAATTCCTGCAAAAGAAAATCACATCGTTACAGTCGTGTTCTGGACACCTGTAATAAGTAGTGAGGGAATTATTGTTTAACGCCACAGCGGGAATCTTTCAAACATATATGATGTAATAACTAGAGTCTCAGCTGATACAACTAGCCCAAGGATTATAGTTAACCCTCTCCCTGCTGGATTAGGCACGGGCACAGCTCTTTAGGGCATCTCCATGTTTTTCAAACAATACCACCTGAATGTTCAAATAATACCATCTTAATTCATTAGTATACATTGCCAAAAAGGTCGTCCAAAATACTTTGTGTAATCCAAAATGTATCCAACAAAGAAAAGTGTAGTGTCTTGTAAAATAGAAAACCATATCAAAAGTCTCAAATCATTTAGCAAAACTGTCAAAGTTAATTCTACTACAACGAAAAATATGTGATGCATTGCCTGTAAAGAAGTTGAGTAATTAGATAATTTGTATTAAAAAAATAAATTCATGGATTTCTCGGTGTATGATTGATTGAATGATTGAGTGAATTATTGTTTAACCCTTCCCCCTGCTGGATTAAGCACAGATACTGCTCTTCATCGGGGAGAGGGTTAACACAACTTTGAGGTATTCTGTTCCATTTATGGAAAGACAAAGCTGAGACGGTATTCTGTTCCATTTATGGAAAGACAAAGCTGAGACGAAGTCATGTATAGAAGTGAGTGAATTATTAATGTACATCCCGGTAGGAAACACAGAAGAAAAAGTTTACGAATAAATGTCTCCCAATGTCGTGAGTGAACCATGACGCAAAACCCTGGTCCTCCTGACACCTCCTCATCAAGACCGAGATCAAAACCGAGGTCAAGACGGACAGACCATCATAAGAGTCTGGCACCCAGTCCAGTGTTAAAATAGTCCTGTGATAAATTATGTGAATGAGAAACGACAACGGCCACATGCCATCAGTCAAACCAAAAATAATTAAGTAATGACCTGGTCAGAAAAGTGATTGACAAAATTTTCCGGTGCAGTGGACGAAGTGATTCCCTAGCTCCGACTGGAGACATGGAAAGCTCGCTTCAGTGAACATTTCTACGAATCCAGACGCAGCTTCCATTATCCCGTCCCCCCCTTCTTCTCGGAAAAACAGCTATGGGCCACGTTTAATTAATTCCCGCGATTCGGGACAAAACCACAGTTTTTAAAAGCCGGGAGGTCAAGCGAGTTATGGAAAGAGAGGGTCCGGCGATGACGATCTAAACAATGACCGGCCATACAGATGCCGCGACTCACAACATCGGACACTCGGGGGGCTTATAAATAGCGGAGAGGAAGGTGATAATAGCGCGGTCTCGGACCCGTCGAGACCGGACAGCTTGCACAACTGGACAGTCAAGTGACCAGCACTCCAGGTCAACAATTAGCAACGACAGAGACTCCAAATGTCAATGGCGTACTTGGGAGCTGAACAATGGGGACGGGCAAGATGTTTTCCGAAATTCCGAGAGTTGAAAATCGTCGCAGACAGGGGGACAATACCTTTGGAAGTGGTCGGACGATGGGATGACGATGGGACTATGATACGATGAGTGTTTGGAGAAGTGTCATGATGTTGACTCCTGCTTTACAATAATGTCGGGTTAATGATGGAAGTGACACCAGAACTGCAGGGAGAAACTACGATGAAAGAAACTGGAAATTATTCTTGGATTTGAGATTGTTGTTTCTTGAAAAATTGTTACATATTTAAGTGTTTTCTATTCTATATTTGTTTACTTAAGAGAAAAACATTATTTTCTCATGAATTTAAAGTAATAAAATCACACCGGTACTGTTCAACACATTGTTCCTTCCAAATTTGAAGAAAAAACAATATTAAATTAAAATATGATTTGAATAAGGAAAGTAAGATGTTTTTATAATTATTTCAGAAATAAATTAAATTGTCCAAGACTAATGCATCCACTAGATCACACATGACACATATTTACAAAACAAAACTTGTAAAATCATGTAAACCTGCGACAGATTTTTCTTTTCATTCATCTTTCTATAATCATAAATGATTGTGTGGTATTGGTGTCATGCATGATTTCATTCATTACAAAAAATTAATCCTTCAATAATAGTTATAAAAAGACACAACAGATGATTTCGGAATTCTTCCGGGTGATATCCAAAGACACTTGATAATTTCTAGCAATCTGTCGCCTTGGGAATATACAGAAATGGACACAATTGTCAAAAACTGACCTAAAAAACCTCAAACACAACTCAGCACACTCCTCCGACATTAAGATGCTAATATAGCTTCAATTATACAAGATGTGAAACAAGGCCAATGTGGTCTTACGAAAAAGAAAAAAAAAAATAATCCCACAAAATTAATAAATGTGCTCACAAAACACATCCCTGGCTGCACCAACTGGTATAATAAGATACTGTCAGATCTGACAATACTTGGGACAATAATGCAGGCAATATCTGGACAATACGTAAACAATGTCTGGACAATAATGCAAACAATATTTGGACAATACACAAACAATCTCTGGACAAAGAGGAAACATTATCGTGAAAACATAAACGGTGTGGTCAGCATATATGAATACTAGCGAGGGGATAAAATGTCGGCTGCTTCTGTTTCGACTCGATTTAGGGTGTCAATCACATGCGATGCACGCGTCACCATAAACAATATTAAATAATATTCATAAATGTTGTGGTCGCGCACCGCAGAAAGTTGAATATGAATCATAGAAACCAGTCGATAGGTGATGTAAAAAGACGGCCCAACAATGCCTGATGTGTTCTAACACGAGTAAATTGAGACCCGTTATCCATTAAATGATTAAATAATGATTCAATTCTGATTCGCGATTGTTTCTTATGTTAAATTTGGATGGGAAAAAGAAGTGCAAATACAATAGGTTAAAGATTTCAAATAGATTTTATGAGGTGGACACTATCATGTTCATTAAGATTAATGTTGTGGCTTTGGCAGTAAATTAATTATATTAAGTTAGTCTTGAAGTAGGATAATACAAGTAGAAAGCTGTGAAGTCAGAGAAAAACATTACAAAAGTTTAAAGGCACATGCTAAAATAAATTCAAGCTTAAAAAAAAAAAGGGGAAAAAAAAAAGAAGCTACAATTTGTATAAAGCTTTGAGCTTAAATTAATAAATTTGTTAAGTTTAACCGAACATTAACAAAGAAGACAATCCCTTCATCATTCTCCATGCAATGTTTCATGAAATTCACCACTTGTCAAAATTGAAAGAAGTCAGCCATATTTTCATAACCCTCCTAAAAAATAAGTACACAAAAGCGCGTCAAATGAGCATGAAATCTATCCATGTCACTTCATCAGTTAGAAAGTAACATTTTATTTCCGACCCTTGTCACGCAATTTGCTAAAAGGCGAAATGCCGTTCCCCAGCGTGCGAATGTCGCATAGCTCTACGACACACATGGTCTCTGGTTCGTCGAGCGTACCTAATACATTTTCATGCTTGCATCCCTCCCCAGACTTTTTCCCCATGTTACGTGTTCGACATCATATTCCCCTCTGACTCTAGATGCTGTGCTAGAATACACACATCAGAGCAGCATGCACAAACAATCTCGGATATGTCCAGATTTATCAAAAACGCTAGGCGGCAAAATGAATCGTATTCCTTCCACGTGACATCTTTTGATTCAGGGGAGACAATCATGAGAGACAGAGAGACACGAGAGACGAGAGTCAGGAAAACGGTACATTGGCTTTGAAAACAAGAAGTTTGCATGGAAATATAAACATTCGGTGATGAAATATTTCGAGGACCGTCATCAAAAGGACGTGGCTTTACATCTTGAAAGGACTTTGGCATACATCAAAAGCGACACAGAGACTTTAGAGTATTATGCTGGAATCACAGAAATCATTTTCTAATTCCTTGGGTACTACTCGCCTGACAACTAAACTTTTTAAAGTCTACTCAAGCATTGGTAATATTTTTGCGCCAAAACCTTTCCGAACATGAAATATGTATGTAGTTTCCACTGATGTTCTACTTCTGAATTTTTTATATTTTTTTTGGTACCAGGATGCGGAATTCTGGTTGGATTCATCAACTCCACGTGGCTATTATACAGACAAATTACAGGATTCAAACTCCTTGTCTTCTCAGTAGTAAAACACCCTTTCCACAAACCCATAATAATAAATTATAATTTTTTATTTTTTTATTTTGAGTCATCGTAATATACATGTATAACATTTAATAACTTACATTTATAACTTTTAACAACTTACATCTATGACATCAAAATCTCTCACTTAGACATTGCCTGAAACCAATTCAAAAAGCTGTTTCTTGTGACCTCAGTGTAACAGCCCCACATATCTTGTAAACTGTGACACAAGACTGTACAAAATATGACACACTGCAAAAGAATGTTTCCACTCTAGTGTACGACATTGAGCTCCGAGACTTTACAAAATTACCAACAATTATCTACGGTAAATCCGCAATGCCGAGATTACAGGTCTCTTTAGCTCGCTCCTTCTCCACCATGACTGAATAAAAATCCCATGAAATCAAAATATGATTTGGATTAGCCCTGCTAAAGCCAGAGGGTAGGAACAGTATGAAAGTCCGCGATTTGTAACGCGATCTGAAAACCTTTGTCCTGCGTTAAACTCGCCTAGTTCCCCAACAGACTCGTCCCCCATCGTTAGTGTTTATCTAATTCGTCAAGATGACACCCGGAACCGAAAATCTTAGCGCCATAATCGAAACACTTGTTGACACTTCATCCCCGTTTAACTATTCCCTTTCAGAACGTCGCCTCGCGTAATTATCAATACGGTAAAGAAATCCTACCCTCGCCGACATTAGTACTGCGCGAACAAAACTGTTAAATTATTTGCAAAATAAAACCTGTCCGAAGCAAGTGATAGAATTACTGCCTTGTTAATTTAGAAGTCTCCAATCTAAGCTGGCCCCCACTAAGATACACCCCGAGGTATCGTCTCGCGGTATACTGCAATTAGCTTCTATCTTCACAGCATAACAATGGATAAATTTGGAGGGATCGTGTTACCCCCGTGTCTATGCCTCGCTGTATGGCACCCGTCGTACCCCTCTGCCACCCCTGCAGCAACCAAAAATGTTTACATACAATTTTCAAGCAAATTTGTCTCCCCCATTGTGTCGGCTCGGCACAAAACATTCCCAAGCTTAGTTTGTGCCCTTTGGCAAACGTCCTCGATTGTGGGGACTAAGTAAACTCTAAATAGTCGCGGTAATTATACGTCCGTCATTTCACAATCGTCCCACCCAGGTTCTTCTTCTTCGTTCCACTCGCATCGCAGTCGTTCAAGGGAAGTAACTCTAGACTCATCCAGTTAACTCCAATTTCGGATGGCTCCGTTCTGAAAGTATTTACTTATTCCTAACTTATTTTCTAAGAAAACATGGAATTATCTCAGTGCGCGATTGCTACGTCGTGATTCGGGATCTCGCGCTGTAACAAGGCAGCGTTAACTACGTTACATGCACAATCACGGAGCCAATGGACAAACCAGGTTACGAGTGACACTATTCATGGATGTTTTCTCTCATAACAGTAGATCATCTACTTAGTAGTTTGTGACACCTCACTAATGTATATTACGTCTTTAGCGGTTTCACGAGATGTCAGGTCCACTGCTCGGGGCAACGAGTGGCAACCAGACCGAGAAATAAAATACTTAAAACTGATAACAACGGTTAAGATACAATGATGTTTTCTATTATAGTTACGGCAATTTGGGTAAGATTTGTATCTAAGAAAGAGAATAGGAAGAGGATAGTTTTACGTCACGATGTAAACATTCCAAAGAAAGGTGTCACGTTTGAAATTTGTTATGGTAATTTAAACTCATTTACTTTGGAATGAGTTGGATTAAATGAAAAAATTTACTGACATAGTGTTAATTATAGTATAGACATTATATACTATGTAGGAAAAAGCTTATATTTAAGAATGAATTAGTTCTTTACGTCACAGCAGGCCTATTTCACTTATACGCTGTTTATATTTAAGAGATTACGTAATGAAGCATTTTACAATTTCCATTGAAATACCCATACTTTGAAATGAACACATTCATCTAAATAGAATCTTGGAATGTTTGTTGATTACCGGTAATGTGAACTCAGGTAATACGGTAAAGTAACTTGCAGAATGTTCTAAACGTACCGAGATCTAGTGAACATATTTATTTCATACATTTACTAACTAGAAAATAAATTTAAATGAAAAGTCTATGTACATAAAACTATATAAGATAAATTACGAGTTTCGTCGGCAACTATGCCGACATTATCAGGCAGTTAATAACTGTGGCTTAACTAGAAAATAAAACTCAATAAGAATTATTATTAATAAATATATGAAATTAAACTACATGTATTATAATTTTATTGTTAGAATTGTTACCTAAAGTATATTTTAACTTAATACTATGTTTAGTTTGCTATGTTCAATTTCTAAATGCCTTCTTTCCTTTTCTTCCTTATATAATTACTCTAATTTCTCGGCGAATGAAAAATCAATATCAAATTCAGCAGAGATCTTACACAAATCTCAGATCTCAATACTGTTTGATTTTAAAATCCTCGATTTCCAAGCACCAATACATACTATTTTCCCTTAGATATTTATTTTAAAAGATTTTTACGAAATTAAGAAAATAAATGTGATATCACAAGTCTTACTAAACTTCCATCAATACCCTGAACATATTAGTCCGCGAAACCAGATTTCTATCAATATTCAAAATAACGAAGCTAATTATCCTTTTGAGATATTGATCCGATATTTTTATACCTCCAAATGTGGGTCTTTTAAAAACTTTGTCCATAATATCTATAACAATTCCCAGTTTTCGACGGCCCCACAAAGCCAGATCCATCTTGTCCAGGTTGTGACAAGAACCTGCTGGTTGGATAAGGCAAAGCTGGGCTATCAGTGCCCTAATGAAGGACCATTAGCAGCCAAATGATGCCCACCGTTCTAATTGGGGCTGGACCAAGCCGGGACACACAAAAGGGGGCGGGACAGAGCCATCTGTCCTCGTAAGTTTCTGTCCGCTTCAGTCCATTGTTGCCATGTCATCGCTGTCTCATCTTCTTATGAACCCGGGTTCCGCGAGACGCTAAGCGCGCGATCAAAAGAGAGGAACGTCCGAAAAACGTCCATTGTACGATTTCAAAGCCACTGGTCATCTCGAGAAGTGATGACTGGATTAGATACTAGGGGTTCTCCAGTAAACAAAAGAAATCTACTTCTATGTGTATTATAGATTCCTTTAACCATTGGAGGAAACTCGAGATGAGCTGTGATAAGTAAGGCAAGGATAGAATAACCTCTATGATAACTTACATAACTTTATATAAAGGCAATTGAAATTTGGGGCAATATTTATGGACAATATTATTTAGTTCACATTTTACCATCTTTAAGAAACATACACACTAATATATGAAAATATTTCAATTTAATTAATATGAAAAAAATGTTTAATTTTATAATTTCCAAATTAGGTGTTGCTCATTAATGTTTGTACATAGATGGGAATGTCTTTTAACATGAATATCCGTTTTATAATCAGAAGCAAATAACTGCTGCTCGACAACCATGTTCTACAATAAATAACAACAAATTAAAAGTTAATCTATTATTCTGAATGCTATAAATCAATATAAAATGTGTTCAAATAGCACAAAGTGAATCAAATGTTCATACAGAACTAGATTATTATTGGAATATTTCTAGTTGTTCAAATATCGGATGAACAATTACAAAATTTAAATGTTAATAACAAATACTGACAAATGTATTTTCAAACATAAACATAAATCCAATACTAGTAGTTTAAAGCATGAGTAAAACTTGACATAAGAACAAACGAACTGTCATCTCCAATGGATTCCTATGCGACCTTTACAGTCAAAGGGACAGAACTCTTCATTTTCAATTCAGCTGTTTTAATTCTGGTTGGAATTCCATCACTGTAATATGTTAATTTCAATAAATATTGAAATATCGAAATAACATCAAATGTATTCCACGTTTTAGAACAGAAATTGTGCCGTCCCTCATCATGACACACATTCACGTGACCTCATCACATGACAGATGACAACATTACCATGACAACGTATGTACATCACTCGTAGCAGCAGCAAGTGCAAAACGAGATGGCAAAATGAATAAATTACGAAACTGGCCTACATTAGGCGTGAATGCATGAAAGATTTCACGACATTGCACTGGCAAACTTATACGCTCGGCTTATGGCTGAGACAAACGCCATGCGTTAGTGGCAAAACTGTGTCGCCCTTTTTCATCACCGCAAACAATTTTCTATGATGATAGCATGTGATGACTGATGTTCACGTTGGTTTTCCCTTGCAGCCAGTTTGTCTCTGTTGTGAGATGATATACTGCCGTGTTGCTATGGACGGTTTTCTTCATAGGGAATGAATGTACTTGAAGCTTTAAACATTATACAACAAATAAAATAGTGTTCTTGATTTATATACACTTTGCATGATGTGGTATTAACCCTTTTACTGGTAGTGTTCTTGATTTATATACACATTACATAATGTGTTACTAATATTTGTATTATGTGTATTGGTAGTCTCTCAAATGTTTACAAACAGAAAATAATATATCAACAGACACTAAACACACAATTGCAGCCTCAATAAAACACTTGCCCTGCAATGCCAATGGACACATGATGACAAACATCACACATGACTGTCACATCTATAGACACTCACTCCGCTGTGAACACTACACATGATAACATACACCACACATGACTGTCACATCTATAGACACTCACTCCGCTGTGAACACTACACACGATAACATACACCACACATGACTCTCACATCTATAGACACTCACTCTGTTGTGAACACTAAACATGATAACAGATACCACGCATGACTGTCACATCTATAGACACTCACTCTGTTGTGAACACTACACATGATAACATACACCACACATGACTGTCACATCTATAGACACTCACTCCGCTGTGAACACTAAACATGATAACAGACACCACACATGACTGTCACATCTATAGACACTCACTCAGCTGTAAACACTAAACATGATAACAGACACCACACATGACTGTCACATCTATAGACACTCACTCCGCTGTGAACACTACACATGATAACAGACACCACACATGACTGTCACATCTATAGACACTCACTCTGCTGTGAACACTAAACATGTGGCAGTGGACACTAAACATTACAATTGACTGGAACATCTGTATGTAGACACTCACCCTGCTACGAACACTAAACACATGACAGTAGTGTTTCTGCGTCTCTCTGTCCTTTGTGATGTACGCGAAGAAGTTGAGATGCTCCGAGTCCTGGCATGCACAGAATATGTTGGCTATTTCATGATCACAGATAACTTTCTGCAAAATAAAACAAAAGTTTGAAAAATAAAATGCATTGTAAAAATTACAAATTATTTCTCGTCTAAATAAGTTATAGGAATGATGCGAGTGACTTGTTGTTTTATGTCGCAGTGGACATTATTCATATACAAACTTTCTTAACCCTCCCCATGCTGAAGGTAACTGAATATGTCCCTAAGAGCAGTGCCTGTGCCTAATCCAGCAGGGAGAGGGTTATCAGTAATTATGTTGGCTATAGAAAAGGTTATTTAATTCCATGAAAAGGTTAATATCAGATTTAACAGTGTTTTTATTTTATTTTTACAATTTACAGTTTATTTTACAGTTGATGATAAAATGCATGAAATGATGAAAATAATAATCTGTTGTCCAAATATGGTTTAAATTTTACCTTTCTGAATTAAATCACATCTGCGGTTGCCTTTGGCAGAATGATGTTTAACAGAATTTTAAAAACTCATAAAATAAAATAACCCCAAAAAATGTAGTGAAAACAAACCTTTGATTTGGCATCAATAAACTTGACACCTCTGTAGGATATGGAAAGCATGATGACAGGAATCTTAGCAATCAACTCACTGGATTTCTGTAAACATATGAAAAAACAAAGGG
Source organism: Lepetodrilus fucensis (assembly GCA_032361325.1). Lineage (NCBI taxonomy): Eukaryota > Metazoa > Mollusca > Gastropoda > Lepetellida > Lepetodrilidae > Lepetodrilus > Lepetodrilus fucensis. The sequence continues at coordinate 19,920 of JAUTBV010004463.1, read as the reverse complement.
CTGAAAAATGCACCTTTTCTGTCCATAATGATATAATAACTGAAAACAATGTTTTCAAAGACTTCAATGTATGCATATTCTTTGCAAACTGCATCTGTTGTATTAAATTAATAGCAGAAATATTTTACAAGCATTAATTTTCAAGGAAGCATTCATTCTCGTAATATTTAAGGGACAAAAATTGAACATAATATTGAATCTTGCCTTCTAATTCATTCTCAATTTTATTGAGAAAAAAAAAAGAATAATAATTGCTTTTATTTATTTGATTGAGAACATTTCTTTCCATTTTCAAGAATATTACAATAAATCACCATGTCCACAAAAGCCAATATAGCATCATAACTCCTTTGTCAACGAACAGACTTCACACAAAGGGAGTGAATCCGAAATCGCAAATTTACGGAATAGCAATTTTAAGTTTTTAAAAATTTATCATGCAAGCAGATGCTCGGGGTATCTCGTGGAACGTAATGAGTGCAAGAGAGACGAATTAAGATCGAGCGCGGATCGTTCATAGTGGTGAATGCCGCGCAAGGCGCAGAGACAGTGAGAGCCTGGTGTCATCAAAGTCCTGTGTTTTAAGTGAAACCTAACGAAGCGAAAACAATTAGCGGCACGGTGTAACCGGGTTCTAGCGGCACCTCTCTCCCTCTCTCTCTCTCCGGTCCTTAGCGATATTGCAGCTATTCCTTTTTCCGATTGACTGCACACGTCCAATGTGTCTGGCATAATACGCAGGACGATTTGGCCGACGCGAAACAACCCAGAGCGAAAGCCATCCATTTCCTCGTGTCCTGATAAGAAGTAGGAGGAAAGACTTCTTCCAAATTTTTTGGAACGAGCTAGACGTGGGTTCTGTATCTGCGTAGCGTCGTCTGCCCGTCAGAAATCCGTCCGCACGATCGAGCAATGAATATATGCGGGATTATCTCCCACCTCGTCTCTGTCTCATTTCCTTTTTCGTCCATCAAACATGAGAGCGGCAACGTACACGGTAAAGGGAGTTAATCAACGTGCGGACATTGGAAATTGTTTAATCGATCAAAAGAAGGTTATAAACAACCCTCCACGCCAAACTAGAAATTGCATCATCTGCGAAAAGAATTGGACGATTTGGTTATCGCAGTGAAAAATGCTGCCGTTGGTAAATGAAGCGTGACGAACGTGTGACAAGTGCGTTCGATTTGGCGGACTTCTGACACCAGCCACCTAGATTTACGACAGATTCCGTGTTTTCCAAAATGGTTCAACTCGGTCGCGGACGCTTAGCGTTATTTGCTGCGGCCCTAAACGTTATTCACTGCGGGTCTTACTTAGAAATCCGAAACTGCAGAATCATGGGATATCGAATCGTTTGGGCATTATTTCGTCATTATCAAATGGGGCCCCGCTCTTTTGAAAAGTTTGTGCAAATCTGAAAACGGGAGGAAATCTAATCATTTATGCATCAGCTATTGCAATTCACCGCACTGATTTGGACTTTTGTTTGTAGGAAAGCTTCGATAACGGCAATGTAATAACTTTCCAGAGAGGACACCGAAGGTCAGGAGTGTGCATGAGGTGCCCTACCCAGCAACAATGGTGCATGTGCATCGATGCACATGTCTAGGTGCGCTCGTATAATTACAGACTTGACATCTGACCCTGCTCATAACAATATCGGGGTCTCGTACATGCACCACGATATCAGCGGCAAGATGTCACGTCACTGTCGCGTCACGACACGAAGATCTCAATGATGTGTTTTAACACCGGTAACAGTTGATTGCGAGACTGCAAGAAATTGACTTCCACGACATTTAAGAAAACAACTGAAATTATACTCATGACAATGGTTTAATATCAAAATAAATATAATTTAATCGAGAGGCAATAGATGAAATTTCAATTAAACATTTCTGAAATCTGATCATATTTAGAATTCTCCATGGAAGACATCTAAAGGAACACACCCATGTAACAAATGTTAAATGCATGCTTTGCTTTGGTTAACAAAAATATGGATATTTGGACACATACATTAACAAAAATATATATTAGTAACTTTAATTTAATTTAATTATTACATTCCTTGCAATAAAAGAAGTTATTCTAAATTGGTCTCAGTAGGAATACTGCCCATTCAAATGTTAATAAGTAAAACCTCCATAATATTTGTTCTTGTACATTTTATTTTATTTTATCAAAATCATATTTATAGGGATATGATATTAATGGTTTAAAGGTGGGAAATTTCAATAATCAGACTTGTTCATAATCTTACTTTAAGATTTTATTTGAATTTCCTATCAAAATCACATTGACAGGAATGCAATACTGTCAATTTTTTTATAAATAAAAAAAGATCGAATAATAAATCTGAAATGCTTCTTTAAAACCAAACCTATATAATTTCAATAAAGACCCACATAAAAAACATTGAATTCAACAAGTGAGGCATAGGTCACAGCAGTTGAAAAACCGAAGAACATTTAATAGCAGGCAAGACGACGTTATCCTAACACATTCTTCAAACTGCAATAACACGAAGTCGCACGCTTCACTTCCTCACACTTTGATATTAATACACAAGTGTTTTACTGTTTATATTACGCAGCTCATAAAATAGTGCGCTAACAGTTCAGGTCTTTCCGGGGCAAAATAAGAAATGGACGGAACGAAGGAAATTATTTGCTAGCACCATTGTACAAGACTAATTTTGCTATAAATTTGGTTGCAGAGCCTTAGAGCAGAGTGATGAGATCGTAAATAAAAGCTGTAAAAAGAAAACCCATTTAGAATTAGGCAACAATATTTTGATATTAATTGTCTCCAAGGGCTTTCATGTCTCATTAATCGTGTAGCTAAGCATGGGCTTATACTATCATATTGGAGCGTTTTGCTTCATGGAATAGTAGTTGTCTGGAAAATATGAGCAGGAACACTGTTGGATGAACAATAGGTCATCTAGTTAGGAGGTCGTAAATCTGTCAACATTCCATATAACGCTATGACCGTCATCAAGCGCAGAAAGTGATGTACAGTCATCAAGGTGCCCAGTGCTTGTAGATTCTAGCGGAATTTAATCAGAAATTCCAATTACCAATATCTACGATGATAATAAAATTCATAAAACGCAATATTAAATCTGGCACTTTTATTAGCTGTTATGAAGATTATATTACATAGAGAGTATTTCTCGAGCATTTGGATCAAATTCTTTTCATGTTCGGGTAAAGTTCTAACCTAAAAATAAACTTGATTTTTCATTTCTGGTTGAAGAAATACACAGAAAAAATAATATATTTCAGGATGAGTGAACTTTTTAAAAATTTTAAATGACATTTATGTTCTTAATGACATGACTGGTGTCTCTAAAATCTCAAAATACTCGAAATTCAGCAATATTATCGATCCCTGAGGGTATTGCAAGATTATCTGGATGGCGCAAATCTATTACTACAGCCACTAAAGACATCGCAAATCTCTATCATTTTAATCAACTTTTAAGAGGAACAGATAATTTGCTCTATCTAAATTATCACATTAATACAGTATTTAGACATCAAGCTATCATCTCATAAATTGTCTTATCCCGTAAATATTTCACGTTGGTTATGGACTTAAATTAAGATTGGTCTGCTTGCTCACAATTTAGATATTGGTTTTTAACATTCTTGTCAAATGAGTTCATGCATTTGATTTCTTCAAGAGATTGTAACATAATTCATAATGCAAAACTAATACAATCCAAGTTAATTTTAATGTATGTTTTGAAAAATATTTCATATTGCACATAAAATCATCAAAGGAAACATTATTTAATGAAAGATAATTTTTCGAACACATACCCAATAATAAAAAGAAATAGCATGCATAAACTCTACTAGACTGGAACACTACTTTGAAACATAAAATTATTTCCATAACCATTTTACCATTTCACCTGGTTATTTTTTCATAACAAATCATAGAACACATCCACCACTGAACAACAAAATAACAAAACGTACATTCACTAACACCATCAAATAAAAAATCTGTGAAAAGTAACAAAATTTATTAAGCATGCACTGATTATCTTTTAAAATGTCAATTACCCCCAATCCCCACCCCCAAAAAAAAAACAGAAAGAAAAAAAGAAATCTTTCTCCAGACCAGTGTTAGTAAAAACATCATTGTAGGTTCTGAAATAATTTTCGTTTTAAAAAAATATAACAATATCCAAACTAATTTTCCGGTTTTACCTCCAAATATGCATCTACAAATTTTTTGCAGTATCTTGCCATGACCTGTAGGTGGGTTCAAAGTTCAGGGGTTAGAATGTGCCAGAAAACATAATATGCAAAATTTCACAAAAATATATGCAACATTTGAGTAACAAATTGCAGTGCTGGTGTAAACAAAAATATGAAAGTACCACAGCTTCAATAACTAAAATCTAATAAAATCTAATAAAATCAACCAAATGCTTCGTAGCTTGCTTGACTCATGCATGTAATAATTTCAAAATTTTACCTCAATGGGAAATATTCAAATCACCCACGAAAATGGACAGCGTTGCAAATTCATACCAACTTTCAAAATGTAAACATTTACAGGGTGTAGTGACATAGAAGATGTACACCCAGCAGAAGATGGGTACCCGTTAGGATGATATGGGCATGTGAATGCTAACGATAACGTTCTAGCAACTTGAATGACAGTTTGGGTTGTATACTGCCCAGGGAGTTGAGAAGAAAAATAGAGAGCACACGGCTCCATTGACTGGGGTGGGGTAATAATGTAGCAAGATGAGGATGTGGATTTGGTGCAATATAAATGAACACATTATTCTGATTGTGAACACTCATAGACTTTAGTATAATCGTTCTGTGTGTGCATGTGTGTGCGTTGTGGTGTGGGGTGGGGGTGGGGAAGGAAGCTGAGTTTCTATGAACTCTGTTCATATTGATCATACAGGATTGCATATACATGTACTTTTAATATGGCATGACCCCCAAGAGGATAAAAATGACTGGGCAATAACAAAAACATCACCAATCCACGGGTCCCGATTTTTTTTAAACAAACTTGAGTTTGAGATTTTGCTCAGCTGAGATTTCTTCCATTGACTCAGTGCTGAAACTTCAGTAAAATCTCAGCTGGGTTTGAATGGGAGAAATCTCAGCTGAGCAAAATCTCAAACTCAAGTTTGTTTTGTTTTTGTATTTCAAAAAGGTGAGTGACAGAAAATGTCAGTGTAGGGCAGATGGCAGAGAAATTTTGTTTTTAATTCTATCAATTAAAAACTAAATTTCTCTGCAATTTGAGATATCTTGTTGTTGACACATACAACAATCATGCTAGTAGCATTGAGTAACAACATTGAACTATGACAAACAGCACAACAAATTATAATACACATGCTTCACAAAAAAACTAAAATAAACAGTGCAATGAAACAAAAATACTTTCAAACTGGAAATAATTGAAAAACTCCTAAAAGGAAACAAAAAACATATCTAAAAACAATCTTGTGAACCAAAAACACGGAAAGCAAAAAAACACCTGGGTATCCTTTCACAAAGCTCTCATATCCGCTACGAGACCATAGCGCTCTCATAAGTGCACAATCTCCATGTATTAGAGATGGCTACGAGAGTCCTCTATATGATCTCGCAGTAGATACGAGAGCTTCGAGAAACCATACCCTGATCACAATTTGGACAAACCTGAAGTTTTCTTCGGAGTCTATGCTGATAAGAGAAATAGGATTTGCTCACATGAAAACTACTCTTAAAATTTTATTCACCAACCAATTATTTTAACTGTTTCATAATATTGATGGTCTATATATTAGCCTTATGCAAGTGGAATACATCTTGTTTGACAATCAAAGGGAGATCATTCTTCATATTCTTGACATGAATAAAATGTGAGATAGCCACTGTAGTTATCCTATCCTTGATCAACAATACTCATGCAAATATCATAAAACTTATGAGATCTCAGGGTGATGATAACAGACACAGAATATGATTATGAAGAATAAACTGTCTTGATAATAATTTTATTTTAAGAAGATATATGGCATCAAGTACCACTTCCGTTAAAATTGAAAAAAAGAAAAAGTTCAAAATTTGGAAAGTATTCTTTCATAAGTTGTCAGACTAGTAGCATCTACTGGTTGTCATGACATCTGTATTTTGTTACACATATATTATGATATTATTAAATGTTTACCTTGAGCTTTGAGATGCCCTCCTGTGTTGATTCTGGTCCGTTCAGCTCCTTCACGAGGGTGGAACCCAAATACTGAAAATTTATAAAGAATATTATGAGGTATCCGGAAACAATAAATTGCTCAGTACAAATTAATTACAAATATTTTTGTTAAATATCTCCATTCCACTAATTGAAACACACCATGCACTATAATCATTTTAAGCTATGGGACCAAGAACTTTGCAGCTAGAACAATTGAATAAAATCATGGCAAAGATCGATATCGTATTTAACACCATTGTCTGGCTGATATACTGTAAATCATGAAATGAATGCGTCACTAATGTAATGCAACCTCTAGATTTTAGACCTAAATGCGACACCAACAAAATGCGAACGGCCATGTCTCCATACGTGTTTTCCTCCAAGTCTTACCTTTAACGTGCAGCAATTAAATGCGACAATACGGAGGTCGCATTTTTCGCATTTATATTCTGCTCGCATTCATTTCATGATTTACAATAGTATTTATCACAAGCTGATATCATATTTATCACCAGTGTCTGGCTGATATAGTATTTATCACCAGCTGATATAATATTTATCACCAGCTGATATGGTATTTACCACCAGTGTCTGGCTGATATAGTATTTATCACCAGCTGATATAATATTTATCACCAGCTGATATGGTATTTACAACCAGTGTCTGGCTGATATAGTATTTATCACCAGCTGATATCATATTTATCACCAGCTGATATGGTATTTACCACCAGTGTCTAGCTGATATAGTATTTATCACCAGCTGATATAATATTTATCACCAGCTGATATGGTATTTACCACCAGTGTCTGGCCGATATCATATTTATCGGCTGGAACCCGGTGACGTACCTGTGCGGTGTAGTTACAGCAGCCCTTGATGAGAATCTCGGGGCGGTGGCGCCAATGTCTCACTGAGCCCGTGGTGTGCGCCAGATGTGGCGGCCGGATGTGTATTGTGCTGTCGCGGATGTGATGCCCCTGAAACAGAAAGATTAATTTTTAATACAATGCTTGCATTATATATCTACAGAAATAAAATAAGGGGGAAAAAATAGAAAAGAAATTAGTAAAAAATATAATACAAAAATATGATTGAAACTGAGGCTTGTGTTCTATATATCTTAGAAATGTGGTAGTGTAATGCTATTTTTAACATTGCCAACATTCAATATGTAACGTAAGATAAATAGTTGTTATATAAATTATTATTTGAACATTTTAGACAATCGCACAATTCCACTTAGAACATGATATGCACAGTTAATTTCAAGTGTCACAAAAGTTTGGATAAATCACAACGACAACAAATAATAATACTTTCTTGCACATCTCTAATGGTTGTCAGTAGAAAGATGATTGATCAGACTTGAACCCGCATATACGTTTACTAATTATATTTCATGTATGTTTTACTATGATTTCATATTCACCAATCAACAAGTAATAACATGTATTCATACATACTTTTCTAAATTTAATCTTATAAACCAACAACAATTAATAATATTCCATAGTTATGTATCCATATATTACCTGGACTACGCCGTCGTTCCCGGTCCCGAACATGAGCAGAGGATTCTGGGAAGGTTCCGGCACATCGGGGTCATCGACAGCCGTGGACTTGACCCCAGTGTAGTCGTGGAACAGATCGATGTGGTCGAACGGCGAGATCACCTCCACCCCTTGTATCACAGTTTTCTTTGTCAGGTTCTGAAATGAAAAATATACGTTTGTTTTTCTTTTCACTTTAAATACACAATTTAGATCAACTTTCAAGATTGTTTTACTCATATCAACAGTCACAGGAGTGAGTGAGTGAATATGGAGTTTAACGTTGTTGCGGGAATCTTTCACCCATTTGCGACGAATCAAAGGACAGGATACAGTAGGAGAAATCCTGTAGTACCTGTAGTGTTGCGTATTGAAGTAAACATGCAAACAACATAAGGGGCCCCAAAACTTTTTTTTTCGTTTTGTATTACTACTCACTGGATATTTAAACATTTAAAAGCTAGAAAATAGACTAAAGTGATATCAAGTAATGTTTGCTAAATAATACGTATTTTCAGTTCTTGCCAAGCTCATAAGGGGCCAGGAACATTTGTTTTGTTTTCATTTTGCATTTCAATATTTAAAACTTAGAAAGTGTTATCTCAGTATTGTCTGCTAAATATGTATTTTCAGTTCTTGCCAAGCATGTAAGGGGCCAGGAACTTTTTTCTTCATTCTGTATTACTACTACCTGAACATTTAAAAATGTGTTATCCCAGTAACGTCTGCTACATACATATTTTCAGTTCTTGCCAAGCACATAAGGGGCCATAAATTGTATTTTTATTTCATATCATAATACAGCACATGTAAACACTTTAAGCTTAAAACTTCAACCAAAGTGTTATCCAAGTAATGTCAGCTAAATACATATTTTCAGTTCCTGTGAAGCACAAAAGGTGGCCAGGAACTTTTTTTTCCAGTTCATATTCCTACTCACCGGACTATTTGACGAGTTCAGATCGGCAGCCGTCCTGTCTCCTAATGAAGCTAATATCCTCTTCCTATGTCCTACTGACGTGATGTCTAACACCTGCACAAACACAGACACATGTAGTAATACAGTACTATCACAGTGGTCTGTTGACAGTGGATGAAAACCTGCAGTAACTATGTGCTATGTTGAGACCCTTGAGCAATGACCGACAGATCACAGATGGTTGACTGCTTACGGGTATTTGGCTTATTTTTTCAACATATGAAATTGGTCTTCACCATTGAGTATGTATTCCTATGACCGTTTCCATGGCATTATAACTATTCTCCTTCCTACCAATGTGTTGAAATAATTTAATAATATTTTAAACAAAATACTACCCAAATGCATCTTAAAATTAAAAATAATTTCCATACTAATGAAAATATTTTCTATGAAACCTACAGGGTTCGACAGCAAGGATTTTCCACATGCCTGTGTCAGGTATTATCCACAGGCGGGCAAGTGAAATATCCCAAATTATCAAACCCTTTACCTACGGGGCAAGTAATTGTATGTCCGACAAGACACAAGGACATGTGCTCAAATAGCTATACCGGTAATGTAGATCCCCAGACCTACCGAAATACATTTAATTTAGATGCTTTTATTTTCAGTCATTTCATAACATCTTTCAATAGACTTTGTTAATTCTAATTCCCAAAGTTTGACGACGCGCTCCATTACAACACAGACAAGTGCTTCAAATAGCTAATTTAGAGAACATGACCTACAAAATATTTTTTAACTTAAATGCTTTTATTTTCTGTCATTTCGTAAAATCTTTCAATAGACTTACATTTGTTAATTCTAATTCCCAAAGTTTTACGACGCGCTCCATGGTGTCGTACTTGTGCGAGGTGAAAGTCTCTAGGTATTGCTCGAGTCTCAAGCTTTTCAGCCAGTCGTCCAGGCTGGTTGGAAGTTTGGCCTGATCTGAAGTAAAAACACTTCACGTGAGTACACCACAGAAAACAGATAAAGCTGCAAGAGTTACTCCCCTTCGACCACACAGAATCAATATTTACAACTTTTCTTTTATCTGCATAAATGCGGAAATGGGTATAAGAATATGTGTTGATGCTGGTTTCTTAATTGGGGTTCACAGCCACTTTGAAATTGCTTTCACGTATGTTATGGCTTGTCAGTTTTATGGAAGGAGGAAAATGCAACATCAGTAGCAAGGTCTAGTAACGTGCAATTCAAGGTGCGTCGCTTTTAGGTTGGATTATTCTAATTATCTCCCCTGATTCCGTCGAAACCACCCTAATTGTATCAATTGTATAAGGTACTGCCACACACACACAACACACACACAACACCACACACACACACACACACACAGAGTAGCGAGATTGCTAGATCATTCTAATTATCTCCTGTTTCCGACACCGACAAAACCACCCTAATTGTACCCCCCACCCTAATTGTACCCCACAAATAAGGTACCGTTACATACACAAAGGGATTTCCAGGACAACACACAGTTGAGATTGAGTTGAGGTAGTGAGAGGTTACTTATTTTAGATCAGACAATTCCAATTATCTCCCCTGATTCCGTCAAGACAACCCTAATTGTACCCCCCCGAATAAGGTACCGCCACACACATAAACAATGTGATTTCCATGGTAAGAGACAGTCCTAGAGGTTACCTATGGGTTTGAGTTGAGGTAGTGAGGTTGCTGCACTCAGCAGCTGTGTTCTATGTTCCTTCTCCGTGATGCCGATAATCTCCAGGTCGCCTTCCTCCATTATCTTGCTTCCCTGAAAACACAACGCTGAACTTCACTCAGGTGCGAGTAATAATACGAAAAGAAAAAAGTTCCAGGCCCTGTTATGTCGTTCACAAATTTATTTGTAAATTAGGGAAACGATTTCAAGATTATTTTACTCAATTTATTTTTTAATTAGGGCTTAGAACCACTTTCAAGATTATTTTACTTATATCATTGTTTTACATTTCACACCATTATTTAAAAAAAAACTGCAACACCTGTAGCATCTATGAACAACTGTTGTTGTTTAACATTGCAGTGGGAATCTTTTACCCATATGCAACAACCGGCCCCAGATATTATGAAATGTTTTTAGTTCAAACTCATGTCCAATGTTTTGTTCACAAATACCCACATACAATTTAACCTCGAGCATGAAATTGTACTTAAAAAATGTTTGTAATCTTGGAGTCTGGTATTGACAAACCAAAGTAGATAAATGCACTATGATAGTACTGAGAGTGTGTCATACAGGGTGCTTCATTATACCTGTCCTCATTACAATTGTCTGCAGAATTTTTTATATTTAATCAATAAGTTAGTGTCATCTATCAACTGAAAGGTGATTTAATAAAGTTTTACCTGACCAAAAAGTACGGGAAATGGAGAACATGTTCAATGATGTACGATACACTTACCAGATAATCGGTATCGTCGAAGCCGTTTGCGACGAGGGTGTTTTCGTACTGTCCCATTCCCTGCTTCTCCAGCCATTCACCGACGCTCTGAATCTTGTTAGACGCTGCCAAATATAGAAATGTGAGTAGTAATACAAACAAATAAAAAGTTCCAGGTCCCTTATGTTGTTTGCAAATTCATTTTGGAATTACCATGGGAAGGCATTACGCATTACATATTCAATATTTTAGTAATAAACTATTTTTAATAACACATAACAAACATCATGTACTTTTTTAACACTACTTTTCTTATATTAATGAAATAACTACAATAAAAACAAAGCCTTCTTTTACAAATAAAGTTAAATATTCTCTACATAAATATCATATTATCACATGTTAAGCTGACAAGACAATATAATAAATCGAAGTGTCCCTTCTCTTAAAATCTCTTAAAATCTCTTTGAATATACAAATGTTATTGTTTAATGAAAATGCTTCCATCAACCAAAAATACCCTATAGAACAGTTATTATTAATTAATCCAGAAATAATAAAACCCTTCACATTTTAATCATCCATCAATTAAGAGGTTGTAAAGTGAAAGGACACTTACATAAACATTTACAAGTTAGCATTGAAACTTCTTAGAAATTGTTCGTTATTTCATAGAATCACGGCACCAAAATACAGTGAAATAATAACTTCTTCCTGAATTAGTGATAATTACCAAAATAATATTCGACAACATTTACAAAAAAATTATTACATCTGTAAATACCTCCAAATTCCCAAAACATTTATCGTAAAAAATCAGAACAGATATATTTCTCATTTCAAACTATCATTATGATATTTCTGTTTGTGTTCTTGCTGTTAAAAAGAGCAAACAAACATTTAAGTAAGAACATACTTTCATCATCGACATCAGCTACTTTTCCCCGACGAGTGATTAGAGAGAAAAAAATGCGTTAGTAGGAAAATCAAAATGCACCAAAAAGGAACAAGATGTAGAACTGAACAAACAAACATTTCAACAAAGTTGTTATTTCCTTTCTGAACATAAAATTAATATTATGTTACTATTTTTTAAATAAGTAGCTTGATCAAAAAGGAAATTAAATATCAAACATAAACAATTAATTATTATTATTATTATTATGTTGAAACTGGAATTATACATTCATACAATTAACATATAATGAAAAATATCCAGCACAGATAACGAAACTTCTCGAGTATGATTTCATCCTCAAGCCAAAATGTAATACGAGGATTTGTGAACACAACTTTGCGTTGAGCATGAAATCGTCTCAGAAAAGTTTTGTAACCTTGTGGCTTGAACAACGATAAAATATAATATAATTAATGTCTTACTTTCATTTTCTTGTTCATAACATGTTAATGTAAATCTCATGATTCAAGACATTTCATGAATTTAATAATTTCCAAAAACGATTCAACAACATTTAAAAAAGAAACACTACCAAAAACAAAACAAAACAACAATTAGTAAACAAAATGTCGCCAAGAACAAAACAAAAATAAAAGTTTACACCAGCAAGATCTACTAGTACTAGTATCTACAAACTGGCATCGGCCAGTTTCCATGACAACATGCTGAAGGAGGTGAATGGAACCATGCACGTGATTGGATGAAATTGGGAACATACTTCTGCCAGGTTTGGGGGCGTGTCGAGTACCTGCCAACAGTCTGGCGAAGTCTTCCTCGTAGTCCCGAATGAAGACAGATTCCCGAGCCATGCCGAAGCCGAACTCCGCTAGCGTGGCATCGATCTGCGAAACACACCACGGGCCGAGTGAAGGGGGGTGGGGGAAACAGGAAGTGGGGACAAAAATGAGGGGAAATATTATATATGTAATATTGTTAAGTGTCTGTATGCTCTGAAAGAGATGATTTATGAAGGAGGATGAATCTAATGTAAAGACTCCCATTTTAATATATTTTTTTTTAAAATTATTTATTTATTTGTTTATTCCTTCCCCTCCCCCTCTTTTTTTTAATTGTGTGCTTATTTATTTATGTATAATTCAATTTAATATTAATTGTTTACTTAAAAAATATATATTTCTTCTTTTTTAAATATTTATTTATTCACCCTTTTATATTTGTAGTGTGATTAATTATTTATTATTAATTATTTACATTAAAATGTATATATTTATTTATTTATGAATTGGAACTCGGGAGCTCCTGTGCTTATCATTTTAAAGACAATAAAACCTACATCAAGCCCAGTACAGCTTTAAGTACCGATGAAGCCAGGATGATAACTGCACTGTTTACGTACAGACAGCGCATCCTAGCATACATCCTCGCACCCCAGGGGTACCTTTAATTACGTTCACACCTCACTGTGGTACTATGCAGTGAGTCCTGAGCGTAATAAAGTATCCCTGGTGTGAGAGGATGCCTATCATAATGTGACATGTTTACGTAATTCAAAACAAATATAATTCAATATATTGTCTTAGATTCAAATTTATTCTTGCTATTTCGCAATCTATAAAATCAGTGTTTTCTAAATTTATTATTCTTTTCATATTTCCCCCCATATTTGGTAGAAGAATTCATTTGGACGAGTGCTGCAATGTTATAATTTACCAAGTCAGGTAAATCTGATGTTCTTGTATTGTCCAATAATGGTGTATCAACAAAATATGTTGGAAATTTATATTAAAATATCATTAAATTCCAATCAACAATTGATACCAAGTTATATTGAAAACTAGCATCAGTAGTTTGAAAAAAATATTTCATCCATTTTCAAAATATGGATTTTCCTGCTGCTTCATTCAGCTTGAGTTATTTCCCCTTGACTGTTGACTAAAATGGGCATCCCACCAAAAGAAAATAGAGAATTCCATTCAACATATTACCACTAATTCAACTAAATACGCATTCACATGCTAATGAATTCATTCAAAAAAGTTCATAATATGCACAGAAGAATATTTTCTAATATCTATGAACATAATGCAATGATATATTCGTCAAACAATGCCAGAACTTTTGAAAGAGTAGAAAAGGTTCGGCGCAGTCCAGGAAACGCTAGATACTATCATGCAGCTCGGAATAAAAACTAGGATAAATTTTCTGTTATGGCGACCATGCATACGTCTCGGATTTAAACTGTAGCAGTTATAATACCTCTCTCCGAGAGAAGTTTTTCCATTTGAGCCTCAAACGAGGCAAAATCGCCACAAAGGCTAAATCGACCTCCATAGCTGGTAACTATTGCTGCAATCTGGTGACATAAAACATAGTGAAAGTAGGAAGTGTCCTAAATTTGTTCACAATATGTTGTATAAAACATAGTGAAAGTAGGAAGTGTCTTAAATCTTTTCACAATATGTCATCAAAATATCTTTTTTTCCTTTCTTTTCTTGTTATAATAATGAGTTTTGGTTCCAAAAATTGAAATATTCAAATATTCTACCAACTGTTATATAAAATTTCCATGTTGCCCATATCTAACGACAGAGGGAATTATTGGGGTAATTTAATATTGTTTTTAGGAAAGCATAGGGCATTCTACACTCCTACCTCCCCACCCTTCCCCCAATCATAGGTATACATGGGAATGATGTGTGCTAGGAAGCCTGCAGTATATATATTAAAAATAATAAAAAACGTATCAAAACTACGAATCTTACATTCGCCCATTCCTCGCTCTCGTCGATATTCTGGTCATCGTTATTCTTCACGTGGTTCGTCTTGTTCTCCGACATGGCGATGCTGTTCTTCTTCAGCGCGTCATCCAGCCCCGAGAGAACCGCTTCTGTGTCGATCGTGGCGTCCTCGTCCTTGACCTTGTCATCCTTGACCTTGTCATCCTTGACCTTGTCGTCCTTGACCTTGACCTCGTCCTTCTCCATGACGGTGTTGAAGGCGAGGAACGGCGACGGCGAGGACTGCCGCTGGGTTTTGATCCTGCGCACTACATCGCTCTCGCAGATCTGAGAGACCACGTTACGCGGACCTCCCGGTGTAGACCCTCGAAGGAGACCTGAAGACCACAAGGAAAATAATTAAATAATGACGATTTTTAATTTTTTTTAACCAGAAATAATAAATCTGCAAAGGTTTCAATAAATAAATGCAAAATACAGGTCAATTTGACTTTTTTTCGATAAAATGTGATCTGCAGATCTGAAAATGGAATAAAATAACGATTAATAAAATGTTGTTGATGATACCTTGCAGGTGAGCTAGAAAATGAAATGAAAAACATAATTCCCGTCCAGCTTTTCCCAATCCTTTTACCCCTAACATACTCCCACCATCTGCCCGCCCAAAACGACAACCCACCCCACCAAACACACCCTCATAATGTCAAGCAGTAATCAGCAAAACTCTGACACGTAAAGTGCACGCCTCTCCTTTCTAGATTCCATCAAAACCATCACACCCTGTCGACTTCCATCCCCATGTCCATCTTCAACACTGCTATAGATCTGACAGTATGTCTTCCTGTGTTTGTGGTCACTCTCTCTGTCAGTGTCCAGTCACTCAGCTAGTCTACTGGTCAGACCACGTCATGTCCAGTCGGTCACTTCCTCACAGATGCCCAAATCTCCAAACCAGTCAAGTCAATAATATTATGTTTTTCTTCGAATAATAATAATAGTAATAATAATAATAATAGTCCTTGCATGCATTTATCATATTTATTTATTTTTCTTTAAAGAAATTTGTTGCGTATTGGTGAAATATCCATGGAGCAGCATTAAAGAATGAATAAATCAATCTTTAAATCCAAAATAATTATATTAATTGTAAATAAGAAAATACACATTTTTAGACTAACCTAACAAACAAACAAGTTAGATGCCGATTTAAGAATGGATATGACCTGTGACCTCGTCGTGAAACACTTTACGAGGGGATAAATCGGATTATGAGTTCTTAACGCGACCCTCCTAACTAGTTAGGACAGCAATCATGAAATGTAGGGCCAGGCCAGATCACGACACTTTTGGGCATGATTTCGTCCTCAAGCTCAAATTTTATTAGAAAACTTTAGTTGAGGATAACATTTTACTGAAAAACGTTCCGGGGACTCCCATGACGTATTGTTGTCAACAGTTTAGACTGACAGTAAGTTCAGGAATGTAACACTTACGCTCACGGCCACGTCAGTATCTCCTCTCTGTCAGTGATGATCTAATCAGCTCATAACCCCCACACACGACTAAGCTACAGAACTACTACCAGATATCTCTGCTTAGGCCAAGGCATTCCTCACAGACAAACCCAGAGAACGGTGGGGATGGGTGGGTGATATTGGGGGAGGGGGGAATCATAGAAGAGCTTGACATGCCCTAGCAAAAACATTCCAGAATCTTGTCTGTCGGCAACAACGACAGATGTACCCATTAAACAAAGACAGTCAAAACAATCATCTGAGTCATCACTATCCTCTGAGGCATCACTATCCTCTCTTGAGTTAAACTTTATCTAGATTTTGATGCCTACATATTCAGTTTGTGATCTGATATCAGCACAAACAAGATTCTTAAGATCATGTCGAATAACATAATCCTTTGCAAACAAAATGAACGCATTTAAGTAAGATAACGGTAAATATTGGAAGAGAAAATTGACGTGTATCATCTTACCAACTCGACTTCTGGAGTAATTCTGAAGAGCTCCTCAGTAAATCTTCCCTTACAGGGACCAATGCAACAAACCCCATATCATCCCAAAGGTACTCCCCGACAAAACAACTTAAAGATCAAGTCTGGATGAGAAAGCATGATTGGAACAGATTAGCAGTGGGGGCCCCGACATGTGATCTCACTCCTTCGGCTGTCTCGCTCTGAGAACACCGAGATATGTGATCTCACTGAGATATCTGATCTTACTGATGTAACACATCCATGCTTCAAATGCTTCCATCTGAACTCATGTAGCCTCCAAGGCTTGTCTGGGTGCAATACCATGTGCCTCCTCCACCCCTCCCTCCCTCCCTTCTGGGTACAACACCACGTGCCTCCACCCGCCTCCCTTTCTCCCCCCTGGGTACAACACCATGTACCTCCCCCTCCTAACTACTCTCCTCTCCTCTCCTCTCCCTCCCCCGACTGTAAGGGAAAGGTGAGGAACAACAGGAATAGACAGCGGATGTAGTGGAACAGAAATACTTGACACTGCAGAGGACCAGGAACTAATTAATTTAGTAATCTCTAAAATAATTATTACATAATATTATCACTTGTCAAATATAATTTCTCAAAAATTACCAATGATTCACAAAATTACCCGTCATTTCCAGAAATTTCCACAGAAAATTTCAAATATTTCCAATCGTTTTCATAAAATTTCCAATCGTATTGACAAAATTTCTAATCATATTCACAAAATTCCCACATAGTTTTCATGAATTTCCCACCCCCTCCCTCCCCCTGGGTACAACAACATGTACCTCCCCCTCCTAACTCCTCTCCCCCTCCTCACTCCTCTGCCCCTCCTAACTCCTCTCCCCTCTCTCCTCCGATAAAGCACTCAGACTGTAAGAGAAAGGTGAGGAACAACAGGAATAGACAAGGGATGTAGTGGAACAGAAATACTTGACACTGCGGAGATGGGGGTTAGCTCATTGCAAGGATGTTCTGGTAAAGGTTCACACCTGGTTAAGGTTATTCTGGGTTACTGAGAACTAATGCTGTTAATGGCATGGCAAAAGTTATAAATAATAAATTGACCAGGAACCGGTTAATTTAGTATTATAGTAAATCTCTAAAATAATTATTATATATCATTTATCAAGTAATTTATCAAAAATTACCAATGATTCACAAAATTTCCAGAAAATTTCAAAAATTTCACATTGTTTTCACAACATTTCCTATTATATTCATAACATTTCCAATTAATATATTCACAAAATTTCCAATAATATTCACAAAATTCCAACTTCATTTCCCCCATATTCCAACTCATTTTCCTCATCTGCACAACATACAATGACACTTTGCTCCATGAAATGGTTATATTCGAATATCCATTGTTTCCACGGAATGTCGATATATCTCAGGACGCAGGTCGTTACCTGCCTCGTACACGACCAATCAGTAGCCATTAAACCATGTCCAAGACAATCGCCTCAGTTTCCTCCGACCTTGAGGTGCATCGATTCCGCGGATACAGCGGAATAATAACTACAATGGCAACAACACAGCAGATGTTACACGGGAAGATAGGATACTAATTTGCCCATATTGGACATTCTCCCTGCCCATGCTCCTTACACTGATAATCAGCCATAAGTAGCCCAATTTGCCTAGTATGTGAAACTGCTCTCCAGTGAAGAGAAGCTGCCACGAGCTTAGCTAGTAAACTTGAAGACAACATGGTTTTGCACGTTTTCTACAAATTCCTCATTTGTAACAATATTTATTTATTTTTTACTTATTTTGAAACATTGTATCTTGAAGAGGCAAATTTTCTAAAAATGTAAAATAATTGAAAAATAAACTTCCTCTAAGCTGCTACAAATTCCTCATTTCCTACAATCTTTTTTTTACTTTTTAACATATTTTGAAACATTGCTTCTCGAAGAGGCAAATTTTCAAAACAAAACAAAATAATCGAAAAATAATTTGCCTACATGTTGTCTTCCACACAAAGTTTACTGAAGTTAGCATGGCATGTATCAAATGTCTACACCAAACTTGCATGCTCCTAGCTATTTGTTACATAACCAACAGATTTCTTAAATCCAGATGTTTCTGATCTTCCAGTTTATAAAAAAAAACTGTTTCTTGCTGTAATGAGTTCATCATTAGCAGAGCATCACAAATTCAGAACCAGTCTATTACCTGATGTTTCCCTAAAAACTATGTAACAGCAAACAGCCTTGATATTCAGATTAGATAATCCTAATTATCCCCCCTTGTATCACATGGCTCCTCACACAATTGGGTTTCCATGGAGACAGCTAGGTTGTGTTATGCTCAAGCCAATTAAATTATATCAGAGGCTTTGGCATTGGCAACATCCTTCCTCAGGATTTATTTGTTTTCATATTTATTTTGGTAACTTTCATATATTCCTCATTTAAACATCCTGCAGCGAATCAATTTCAGAGACTGACGTTATTTTGATAACATTCATATACCTCATTTAACCCTTTCCCTGCTGGATTAGACACAGGCTGTTCTTCATGGTATCTCTGGTTCCATCCAGCATTGGGAGAGTTAAACATCCACTCATATCAGCTTTCATAGACTTTCAGTCGAGGAAATATAGATAACATTTTCGGGAAAGTTTATTGCCAGAAAACTCATTCTAATAACATCCAAAATATCTATTTCCTGGTGACAGATTTTGAATATGATTTCATCCGGTTTTCCGTTTAATCCTTGCCATGTTGGAGGCAACTGGATATGTCATAAATAAACAAACAAATAAATAGTCCTTTTATAAGCGCACAACTCCATGCTAAATATTATATACCCCAATCAATGGTTCAATATGTACTCATGTACCTTCTTAACTCCCTGGGCATCATCCAACACAAGCAGCCATTTCAGGTGCTAGAGGTAATACTCTACCAAATGCATTGGAACTAGTTGCACACAGTCGAACGTACATAGGATTGAGCCCCGAAAATGTAAATTTGCAAGCCAGTTATTGGTTGAAATGTTGGAAACACCACATTTTATGTGGATAATTTGTCTGGTTTTCTAAATGTATTCCAGGTTTATAATTGGCATAAGAAATAATTACAACTT
>JAUTBV010004352.1:0-22878 GCA_032361325.1 Lepetodrilus fucensis | reverse complement strand
ACACCAAACACACACACACACACACACACACACACACACACACACACACACACACACACACACACACACACACAAACAGAACAGTTGTAGGCTCATTCTCAACTAAGTGGTCCATATTACAAATATTTGTGTCCCTCCATCCTCGAAAACCCAGGCCATTATGACTACACTAACCTCTATAGTGGCTTGGGTTTTCGAGGATGGTGTCCCTCGTGATGTAGTAGAATATAAAAAACATACCCATTGATGTATATATTGTTTTGACCAGATACGTCATATAGTAGGTAAACCCAAGTAATATGTTTGTTCCTACTAGAAAAATAGACACCTGACAGACGATATAATGAGCTAAAATGGACACTTTCTGTATGTCCCCCCGCGCACTGCCACATGTTGTATTGAGCGTAGTTGGTAATAGAGATTCGTGAAACGATACCCATTAGTCTACAGCCGTACAGTCACATCATGAGAAACATCATTGGGATCATGCTCACTAAATATAGTTAAGACCTACAGGTTTCACTAAAGGACCATGTCTGAAGTATGTTTCCTGTTATAGTAAAACCATTGTCAGCACCCTCATTTACTACACAATACTTTCGCGAAATACAGGGAATCCTACAATTATCCCATATGATTATTTTGTATTCTATGACATTGACATAACGGATTTACTTTTCCCATTTCTTGCTCCAATAATCCAACTTGCTCCCAACTTATAGATTCATTAAACTTGTTTAAGGCGATCCACGAATTGCTCAAGGTGTAGTTCCCATAATTCCTCACCTAAATGCGACAAGAGTTCAAGAGTTCAAATGGACAGATTTTGTATGGCGATTACCTGAGATCGTAACGGAGCGAGTGTCATTTATATATGTTTGAGAGTTAGTTTTAATGAGACTGGGTCAAATATGATTGAACTATCAGTGCCGACCGCAACGCTTTGATCTCGCTGTGCCAGGATTACTATACCTTTACAGCCAAGGGACCATACGAGGTTTACCGAGTTAGGTCACGTGGGCTAGGCAAGATGGGTCGATGTTTTACTATGAGAATTACATTTTTACGGACGTGAATTTGTGTGTGTGCGACTTGTGTGTGCACGCATGATTGTGTGAGCACGTGTGTGTTTGTTGGGGGGGGTGGGGGGGGAGATAGAGAAATAGAGAGGGAGAAAAACATAGAGAGAGAGGGCGAGAGAGAGAGTGGGGAAAAACTGGATGAAGGACGTAGAGGGAGATGTAGATAATCACTGGAAGGATGTACCTGTATAAGCATGGCTAAATGCCTCAACTGCATTACTAACACAAAGATACTCATGCGTACCACTTTACCCAATTCTTCTATTCATTGACATCAAATTACATAATGTTCATATCAGTGTGCTGGCAGGATCTACGTACTGATCTTCGTGTGTCAACTGTCTCTTATTCAGTAAATCCTTCGCATTGTTAAACCTCTAAACCTAGTAGATCCAGATGCATAAGTCCTTTCCTTACGACGACGGGAGCATATATTGCACACAGTCGTACTCGTTGTCAATAGGGATAGATCAACATTAAAACCAGATCAACAGTACCGCAAGAACGATCTCCATCGAGTCGTGCTTAACACCATCAAAGCAAAAACAGGCGTTCAGGAAGGAACCCGTGGTATCTAAACCATTAACCAGACTCATAGATGTTTCCTTTAAAGTAAAATGACTTGACATTTTAAACTCTCCACCAAGACAGCTGGAAGCAGGGTGAGATTGTTAAAGTTAATTCTGCCGGTAGAATCGTTAACCTTGTTCCAGACTTGGTAAAACAAAACCTAAGGACATCCGGT
Source organism: Lepetodrilus fucensis (assembly GCA_032361325.1). NCBI lineage: Eukaryota > Metazoa > Mollusca > Gastropoda > Lepetellida > Lepetodrilidae > Lepetodrilus > Lepetodrilus fucensis. The sequence continues at coordinate 21,051 of JAUTBV010004352.1, read as the reverse complement.
AAGCTCTTGCGTGAGTATCTATCTCCTATGCATTCAAACTGATATTTTTCCGAACAATAAATAACGATTCCTGTATTACAAAGACTCTTTCAGTAGAAAAAGAAATAGATCCTGTTAACGTACTGAATGACACGAGTGTCGCAATTCCAGTTTTGTAATTCAATTTGGCTTGACGGAAGATATCGTGGGATGTTTTTTAATACTCTCTATTTTTTCGTTAACTCACCTTTTCACAGAACTCATTGCAACCCCCTGGTCTCCATCATTCCATCCATCGTACTGATCTGAAACACGGTGAAAAGTATATAGGATTACATTGAGGCCATAACAGGACATGGATCAAGACTAGGGGCGTATATCTACTTTTAGACCACACGGCGATCACAGCAAAATACAAGTTAGCTGCATTGTTCCAGGATCCTAACAGAATCCTAACAGGACACGTTCACCTTGGTTAACCTGGTTTATTTTTCAGCATCCACGTTAGGTGTCTTGGCCCAGGGTATGGTTTCTCGAAGCTCTCGTATCCACTATGAGACCATAGCGCTCTCGTAAGTGCACGCTCCTCGTGTATTAGAGATCGCTACGGGAGTCCTTATGGTCTCGTATTAGATGTGAGAGCTTCGGGAAACGATTCTCAGACACCTAACAGGACACCTAACTATTTTCACCTAACTATAATGCAGTCTTTAGAAAGCAAAGTCAGATCTGTATCATTCCCTCAGACCGTCTTAGTAATAGGTGGGTCTTCATGGTATTTCACCCTTGGCTACGCCATTGCAATACGCATCTGATTGATACCATGCATCCTCTAAACATAGATTCAGGGTCTGCCTTTACACTACCACTTTACATGGGTATCGGTTCACGAAGCACTTGTATCCACCAAGAGACCATATAGTGTTCTCGTAGCTATCAAACACATTTTAGAGGTTGTTCAGTTGGCCTCTAAAGTATAATGCCACGAAAATGTCCCTTGAATATTCTCTGGTATGCAGTATATAGCGGTATATAGATGGATACGAGAACGCTAGTGACTACCAATGATTCTTGAAAAGGAGCCCTGGATAATACCCTTATAATACCCTTACAATGTTTTTATTATTTATATACACAGCATAAACAGTTGGGTGTCATATTCCAGGATCCTAACAGGATCAGGCAGAATCCTAACAGGATCAGGCAGGATCCTAACAGGATCAGGCAGGATCCTGGTATGACTTCAACGGGTGTCCTGGCTTGGTTGTGAGAATCCACGTTTGATGTCCTGGCCCGGACACCTAGTTAACAGGACACCTGTTTAGCTGTGTTAACTCCATCACGACTATGATTTGTTTTATAAGTATGATCTAAACACATGGACTAACCCAAGTCTGCATATTAAATGTCTATAAATCAGAACACGTCTTTGACGTCGACGTCGTCATTTCGGTAAAACACAGACTAATATCAGCTCCATGATGGACATTATATGACTTTAAAGATGACTCCCGCAAACGATATTTCCCTTTCCAGTATCGGTATATTTAAACAGTACTTCAGAAAACGATATGTTCCTTCTCAATATCGCGCTTCCATGCAAAACCGAAGATCGAGATGCATTTGATCATATTCAATGCATGTTTCTGATGACAGTAGTGATTAATATGCGCGCCACTTGGTGTTATTCGCGCGCCACTAGGCGTTGCTTTTGACTGTGCAGCGGTTAAAGAAGCCGTCAAAATCTTTGTCAGTGTCACCAAGAAAATCGATTTCAAGTCTCAAACAAACACATCAAAGTCTGGTTTTCCTCAGGTCTCCATTGTTTATCCCCATCAACCTGTCATCCGTGCCACACAGATAAAAACACGATAACCGTCGTCAACCTAATGTGTGGTTGTGTGTGTGTACGTGTGTATGTGTGTGCGTATGTGTGTGTGCGTGCGTGTGTGCGTGTGTTATATAAAAGCAATACAATATCGATGAACAGGTGACATGGCCTACTAGAATCCTAAAGGGCCTTCAATCATAAATTAATATATAAATGTTACATAACTCTTCAAGATCGACTGAACATATTTATGGGAAGAAAGTCTCAATTTCGACGAGTAATTTTAATACAAATAACTGATTCATCTTGTTAGATGATATTGTAAAGTTTAAATGTCAATGATTTATATTTTATACGTTTATAGCATTTGATGATCTGGACAGATTATTTCTAATAAACAGAAAGGCAATATCCACCATTATTTGCTAAATTAAAGGCAAAAAGCTTGTGCAACAAACACCGGTAACTTCTTTAACTGCAGATCGAGAATAAGCCTGCTTGCGCTATCTATACAAGATGTCCAATAAACATGACATCCGATTCCATTTCTGATAAAAATATGAAAATCCTTTATGGATTAACAGTCATAGCAAGCGAATGTGACATTTCCTTATCAGATAACACACTTCTTTCCCCGGTCAATTGTAAAATGGGTGTTGACCTTTCCATGTCTACGTGATCAATGTGAATAACGTAACAGTGTTATCTTGACTTAGAAATAACAGACATGTCTGTAGGGTTGGGATGGGCAAAACTGCATTTAATGTGGTACATCATACTTTGAAGGAAGATATACCTAGATGTACCACTAAATCATACAAGAGTCTCCTCATTATACATACTAGTATGTTCATACTTAGATATATCCTTGTTTGTTATAGAATTTGGTGCGATTTATAGACGAATAGTATACCCTATGTCATCCTCGAAAACCCAAGCCATTATGACTACACTAACCTCCGTAAAATACCCTGGGATCACTGTCTATATAGAACTACGTTTTCGACTACGGTTAGCCTGTTTGAATATTTTAATGCATTATATAAGCTGGTGCGTAAAGCTTACGTGAACTCTTGTGTTGAAACACGCGAGATAGGCGGAGATAACTCTGAAAAACTCTCTGCCTATCTACTCTCTGCCTACTTTCGAGGATGACCCTATGTAAGTATAAGTCAGTGTCCACTTTCATGAATTGACGTTCATGGTATCAGTTAAATATACAGGATTCACATAACTAAACACATGTTCACGTTCGTAAGGATATTTTCTCAATTGATTTTGTATTGGATTTCAATGTCAAATATGTGATACTATTGGTGCGATCAATTAATTTAATACCGGGGATGCGTTCAAAGACACAAGGGCTGTCCCATGTACGGTTCATACGACTCTTGAGACCGTGGCTAGTTTGGTAAGCCGCTTGCAAGCGCATGTGTCTTTGAACGCATCCCGGGTATTTACAATGACCCAAAATTAAGTATTACTCTTTGGACATCGATACGTTTCTCAATGGTAGAGAATTGGATCTATGCAAAAAACAACAACATTGCTTTAATAATTGTCAGTAATTTTCACACACTGCCACTGGTTGATCAAATAAGCGTTATTGAGAATCTTGGTATGCTGGGAGACGTTTATATGATGATAATGGGCGTATACCGTATATCTGGAATTGTTCAATGGAAGTAAAAAAAAACAAACTTGGTATTACAGATTAGCTTGTCAGCCACGAAACTTATACTACCCTGTCACGTTCATTTAGACGCGTGAAAAAGACGACCACGAGTTGCCAATATCACCGCGGTATACCGAGAAGGCGAGCGGTACGTCTTCACCTTCTAACCTTCTGACATCTGAAGGCGTCTGTCCATATCTATATAACCCTAGTCACCACCAGATGTCGCCCTCTTGAGTTCCTCATCATTGGAATTATTGACTTCCGGTCCACTCCTCGTGTTTACTCTAAACCAGTTCCTTGGGAACCAACATGAGAGACGACATGAGAACCGACATAGTTTCCCCAACACGCCCGCTAACATGTTTACACATGCTCTCTATGTGACGTCACGCCTGTCACTGTATTTCCTACGCTCAGTGAGATATTTCCAATTGGACGGGAATCCGAACAACAACGCGTCATTCCCGCTTTGCACCAATATTCACTCGGACCGAGCAGCAAGGTTTCCATCGCTTAAATATTCCAGAACGTTCACACTATTACAGACGCCTCGCATTTTCCCGTAACCCCGTAACCGATAACAGTACAGCAGTTTCCGTAAGGTACGGACATGGTTACGGGCGAGAGGTCTCGATTGCCAAGTATGTTATCAACATATTATTATAAAATGGATGTAAACACTTCAAACATCATCTATTGAATTAGTATAGACAACCCGAGTGAACTCTTACCAAAAGTAACATGCTTATAAATATTTCTTAAATTTAAAATAGCGACATTCTGATTGGTATGGGTTTTTCAGAATCCTACCCTTTTATGAAAACCTTCCACACAGGGTCCCGTTTCGCAAATCGATCGTAACGTGACTCATATACGTTAGCACTGAGTTGCTATTTAAGGAGTTACGACTCTCGTAGTGCTACGATTGTTCCGTGGAACCGAAATCAGGCCCAGAGATTACGAACTCTTACTTAACTCGAAAGTTTTATTCACAAATCCCCATATAAAATTTGATCTTGAACATGAAATGGCACTCAAGATGTTTCATCATCTCGGGGTCAGCTCAGAGTGTGTTGGCGACGCCTAGAGGATCCTCCAATTGATTACACATGTACCTTTTTTTATCATAAGCCCATTGCATCATATCATAAGCCCATTGAATCCAGCTGAATGGGCTTCACTGAGTAAATCATCATAGTATTCCACCCCGGCACCCCCGTAAACACCTCTACAAACACAACTTAATCAAATTAGTTCGTTCTTTGACGTGCATTAGGAAAATAACTATTGAGTTCCAATACCCAATTTCCTGAAGAGTAAGGCCCAAGTCTGTGTTACAAACAATTACCCTCGAAATTCCCCGAAATGTCCGCTCCTGGCACTGTTGGCCAGGATTTGTTAAGGTAATGAACATCTTTGCCAGCAGCTTATGTGAAGAATACCTCTTGATAAGAGATTGATACTGCACCGCGACTCCGCTCTCTATGTGTGGATATGTGCCTACGTAGTGGTAACTGGACAAATAGATGCAAATCCTCTTTCAGTATCCAGCCAGGGTTCATGAAAGGTTCTGGATTTGACCTTAAGTAGGCCGTCTTTAATTCTGCTGATCATTCCGATCACCCTGGGATTCGAACCCGAGTTGCTGGATTGTGAGTCCAACGCTCTACCGAATGAGCCAAACGGGTAACCCCGCTGGCCGAGACCAGTAGGAGCATCTTATATCACACCCGGCTACATTTGTATAGTATTTCTTTCTCCTCTCAGGACACATGAATTGGATGCATTGACATACTGTCTTGTGTAAGGAGTGTACTAAGGCTGAAAAAAATGACCTGGCATACGTTTTATAAACTAATTATATTGCTTTTTATTAAGGCAATGCATGCATAGAATAACAAGCACAACATTGGGCCAATATATAGTGCAGACAAGTATTCTCAATATAAATTTTTATTTTTTTCCAATAGAGAATATATCCAGTAGTGAATATATATAGTAATATATTTTATCTATTATATTAATAATAAATTATCAAAACAAAAATCAATCATTTGTTTAAATGCACAAACGCAGTTCACATTTAATTAATACTATGTTATTAAAATACAGTAATATATATTTGATCATCAGCCATAATGTGCTTTCATGTAGTTATGGTGTAACACAATTTCCATTAATCTCCACAGCATTTTATGGGTTTTTTACACGATGTACAAACTTATCGCTCTATTAGTTTGTCATTGAGATCGCTTCAAAATGTCAAAAATACATCATTAGGTACAACAAACGGTGTGTTTTTATAATACGTGATTAAACTTTTTACATCCATGCATGCATTAGGTATGGTTTATATATTAGTAAATACCAATTTAAAAGTAAACGATTTCATCAGAAGATTACGCACCGCGTCCTGCTTTATGGGGGCGATAATAGGTCCTGCCAGTGGCATAAAAAGGCTTATTTTCACCCTGTGTTCTGCCGTCGCTCGCGCTATGACCGAAGTGTCGCGGATAAGTATATACTGTTCATAACACTAAAGAAAATACATGTTTTCAAGAGCTAAATATATTTCCCTGCAAAACCTAGCGAATATATATGGATAGTCGTTTCCACGTTAGTTTTCTAGTAGGATTCTTACTTTCCACTAAAGTTTTCTGAATGTTTTCTCGCTCTAAATGTAAATCTACGGAAACAAGAAAGACATGATAATTGAAACCTCCCATTTTTTTCTGTAAAGAAAAATACTATGTTCCGCACGACATACAATGTATGTATATCACGCAGTTTGAGACCCTCATTCGGAGGGTTTCCATTAAGTTTCCACCAGGGAGAGACCTAAGCGAAAACGCCGCAATAAGTGTCCATTACTATCCAGAGTAAGATCTGAAATTGGTTAGCCGTGCCTAGTTGTAGTTCAGTCGCAGACTCGTTGGTTATTCTTCTCGACGCGAATCAACATTAACTCAAAGTTATGTGTTTTTGTTTCCTCTGCGGTGAAGAGTATGTTAGATCTGGAGTATTGAATTGAAAATATTCACCTCTGACGTACGTTTTCCGTGTGAGTATAAAACGACGACGTTCAGCGATATACAGTCATGACTATGAGTACGTTTTAAGCATATAATTGTTTTTACTTTAATATTATTATTATTGTTATTGTTGTTGTTGTTGTTGTTGTTATTATTATTATTATTATTATTATTATTATTATTATTATTATTTATTAGTAGTAGTAGTAGTAGTAATATTTAGTTGACTTTTGAAATAATCAGTTAATTAATTAATACCTTAAGCATACATACAAATAATCTAGCCCGGTGGTGTGAACTAATTGGTTGAGAGGGATAAGCCTATACCTCTATACTCAAGCACTTCTGACATAATAACTAATGCATATTTTCAAATTACCAATTTCCTACAATTTTAGGCGACATTCCAAACACCAGCAATTAGTCATTACGTAAATCAAATTAATATCCACCGGTGACAATGTAGAGATACTTCATATAATTACGAAAAGAAATACACTTCAAAGTCATATGTCTTGTTTTTCTCAGTAATACATGACAAGTTCTAGCAAATAATTTAGTTGTGATAATCATTATTATAAAAAGTATATTTCGGATATATATAGAATGATATATCAGTCTATGTATACTAAATCTTATCAGTGCTGAATGCACCTTTCCAAAGCTGCTATTTGCTTAGACCTTCCCCTTTATAAAAAAAAACCCTATGCAATTCTGCTACAATAGTTAATATTTCATGATCAAATGCTAATAGGGTTATATGTTCAGGTTATGTGTTTCTTTAGAATCGACGCAATAGTCTGAATATCCCGCCCGTGGCTTTAAAACAACACTTAGCACGTTAATAGATCAATTCTGAAATCCATTTTGTAACGGATAATATAGCACGAAGCATATAATGGTAGTGTTAAACACGCACGAGTTGCAATAACGTATTGATTACAACTCTATTCGGACCATATAAACTGATGTGGCATCGATGTCAAAGCATCAAATATTAAAACAACACATTATGCACTGTGGTAGATAGGTAATTGACCCTTATGCACGTCCATATACGCGAGAATTATAGTGGTTTGTGGAGTAACGAGCTGGGGAGCTAGTACATGCCTTTGAACAGCTATATCGTAACGGTTTGCTTTACTATGGGAGGAAAGCTCCGTGTCACTGCTTCTATAGGCCCATTGATGATGAACTGTACACATTTCATACGTATCATTCCTTTGCGCATCATAAGAGGCCCCGAGATCACGAAACATTTCTTATAATAGTAAGTTTTACTGCGCCATCCTACTACCAACGTTTATTACCAACATAGCCGGTACTTTGCTTCTTATTAGTAGCATGTCATGCGCGTCAGTAACCTAACGGCACATGACAATTATTTAGTTTAAATCATCACCATGAGTATACGCAAATACTCATTTCCAAACCGCATAATAAATGTATAATCAGTTTGCTATTTAATGGCGTACTATCACAGAAATGTATGGTTGTTTTGGACTAGTTTTTAGCTATAACTGCAAATTGCATTCACTTGACATACATATACATCATGTTTGTACTTCCAAAAAACTGTCCACCGCTGTGTGGTTGACGAAGTTCCACTGCAACCCTCAGATAGACATCGTGTATGTCTTTGTTTCATTATATATCATGCAAGGGGGACATAACTCTAATGTTCGCTCGCAGATTCCTTCACAGATCAGTTGATGCATCAAAGACAAATTATATAGCGGAACGTTCCCTATATTCATATACAATAGTAATATTTTGATAACTATTGAGTACTGGGGACTAAGTACATCAGTAAATAACAACTTTTGGGTGGATAAATCAAGCGTAATTAGTCTCAGATCGAAATTCGTTTATCCATTATACAGGTCTATCAACCGTGATATTATGCCTTTAATATAACCGTTTCCCGTGCAATGCATTGAAATGAACAACGTTGGGAAGCTAAACATATTTATTTATAGACATTCCCAAAAAGCGAAGTAAATATACGGAAGTATAGGCATCTGCTGTACAAACTAGTATGTGGCTGAAGACGGAAACAGAATCTCATTGAGGGGCAATTGGCAATTGATTTGGATAGCTCTTCCCAGGGCCCAGCCCGCAGTAATTCACTATTATTTCATAACATCGTATACATTGCGTCCTCGAAACACTGAATGCCTACTAAACAGTTATAAAACACCATTTAATGGCATACCAGTCTTTATTTTGAGGATGGTATTTATTATTATATTGTAATTATCTTACGTTGTATAGTGCCTTTGAATAGGCTATAAACATGAAAATAAAACGTTTTGAGTACGATTTCATGCTCAAGATACAAATCTATATCGGTATTTGTCTGGGGAGCGACATTAATATAGGATATTACAATCATGTTTGTCAATCTTGTCTTGTTTGTATGTTGTAATTAATCATGAGAATAAATATTGTTTAAATCATATGGGTATTTGTGTATTTGTGAACAAAGCCTTGAGTTGAGCAGCGAATTCGTACTCAGAAAAGTTACCTAACATCGGGGCCAGGTACCACATCAGAGGCCTGTTCAGGAGGGCGCGAACCCGCGAGTACACGCGTGAAATCGTCTTAGCAACCTCCTTCATTCATATGTGACGCCACGCGATAACTCGCCCTTCTGAACAGGCCTCTGGGATCAAACCATACAGCAAATCCCGCTCATTGTCTGGGACATAGGACACCGTCTTCGCGAACCCTATTGTCGTTCTCACCTCAGTGTGCAATGTGTACATCTCGACGTAAATCTGAGTTATCCACTGAAGATAATACGATGGTACCATCGCAGGTGTGACCGTTTCCAAATGAGACGTTATTAGCAGCGCAAGGGTGTCAGAAGTATTCCCTTATTGCCATACTGAACAAAGATGAGCATTGCAATTGCACAGACGTCTTCACAATGGTTTGGGAAACAATTTATACCTACATGTATCTAGGTCTATTGGTGACAATAATGTGTAGGCTTTATTCACTGCTGAAGATGCCGTAATACATAAAGCACATACAGTGGTTTGACTGTCAGAATCCCGTTGCTTCGCACGTGTTGGTGCCACATTTGCCGGAAATATGTTCTATTTTGTAAATTGGAAATGTCGTAATGTGTCCACCAACTGCTACAGACTTCCCGTGCTACTACAACCACTGTGGACTGTACACCGTGAATCATGCCAACCACTTACCCAAAGTTTTATCCGTACGTAACAGACTACGACCTACATTAATGCAATGTTAGTATCGTTCCCATGACGTCTGACAGCCTATGGTTGACTTGGTATGGGTATATTATTTCGCTTAAGCCCCATTTATATACATGCATATTGCCCCTGGGTGTATTTTGCCCACTGGAGTAAATTTACCACCAGGGGCAATGGGGCAAATATTGCTGCGTTTGCATGACACCTTATCGTACTTTTGTTTAAAATGACATTCTATCACCCGTATATTAAAAACTGTAACATTCATGCTATTTATACACTGCAGTAGACTATTTCTAATTTTTCTATTGATAGATAACGTCAGATCTGTATTAATGGCATACATATTTATGTTCTACAATTAGCTGAGTGCCTGAAGGCAATGTCAGTATCTCTTACAAGTAATCAATACATTATGTATGACTGATTGAGAAATATTTGGCATAGGCATGGCGGTTGTTGATTGGTGTGAACACGGAGCCAGTCCCTAGGGTTCTCCGTAATGACGTCAAATCTGGGCCCACTTTCACTGCTCCCTTCTGATTTATGATTGCCAGGCGTGAACGCGTCAAACGTTTTTTTAAATTGTAATGAGAAATTGATTTATTTTATCTAGGCCAGTTTTTAAAATGGCCAATGTCACAAAAGGAAATTTTGAAATATTATTATAATTATTTAATATAATCTTTGTTTTTATCACAGCTCAAGATGAAGAATGTATTTGCAAGTCGGAATAATTGTAATGAGTGTAGTTTATAGTATGAATAAAAGTGACCAGTACACACAGAATAATTCATATTTAATATCCGTATGGATAAATCAGGAATAAGAAAACAAACATGTCTTAATTACTAAACTTCGTATTCAATGATCGGAATTACATTTAGGTCAATTACACTTTCGAATTATCTCAGCATAAAGCAGTACCCCTCCTTCCTCTCTTCACAACCATACACCACCAACAACCACACACCACCAACACAACCACACACCACCAACACACACACAACCACACACCACCAACACACACACACCACACATACACACACACACACACACAAACACACACACACGCAATAGCACACGTACCATCACACATTCACAGAGAGAAGGGGAAGGAGGGAGAGAGAGAAAGGGAGAGAGAGCGAGAAGATAGAGAGAGGGCGATAGAGAGAGAAGATAGAGAGGAAGATAGAGAGAAGAGAGAAAGAGAGAGGGAGATAGAGAGATAAGCTAGAGAGGGAGATACAGAGAGAAAATAAAGAGAGGGAGAGAGAAAATATAGAGAGGGAGATAGAGAGAGAGAAGATATAGAGGGAGATAAAGATACCCACACACATACACACACACACACACTTAAAAACAAACCCACATATGCATACTGACTTAGAAAGTCAGATCGGCGTGCATACACGCACATATGTGCGTGCCAACCCGCACTATACGTACTTGTCATAACTATCATGACATTTCTAGACTGCCTCCAAAACTGCTCTATATTGTATGGAGCCATAGGTCAGGTTGTGACCCAGGTCGAAATACTGAGACGGTGACACTGACAATACCCACATCTGACAGATTGTCTCTGATGATACTATCACACATAAACTAACGAAATCCAATATTTGAACTATTAACGAATGCGGAATCCAAATATTCCGGGATCATTTTATAAGACAATTGAGGAATTGAGCTTTTCATGGAGCCATACATGGAATATGAATGTTAAAAAATGTAGCATTTTGTAAAGATTGATTAATAAATAAGGGTTTGGTGACACATTTAGACAAATCGAGACTAATCCCCGAGAATATTGGATTAATGAAAATATTTTGGAATATACATAAATTTTGAACACACTAACTGTTTGGTTACTAATTTGGATTTTGGTCAAGGAAGTAAAGATTTAATGAACATTGGAAATTGGAATATGTATTGGAACAAACAGTCGAACAGACTTTCTAAGATAGTAGTTTAGTTTCTAAATTGGACTTTGGTCAAGTGAATAAGGATTTAAGGAACATTGAAAGTTGGAACATGCATTCGAACAAACAGTCGAACAAACAGTCAAACAAACATTCGAAGATAGCTGTAGTTACTAATTTGGACTTTGGTCAAGCGAATAATAGTTTAATGAACACTTTTGAACATACATGCATTTGAAGACACAGTTTGGTTACTAAAATATTGGACTTTGATCAATAGAATAATGGTTTAATTAGCATTTGAACATTCATAAGGAACATACAGTCGACTGTCGGATTCACATTCGAAGATAGCTGTTTGGTAACCAAATCCGACTTTGGTGAAGAGAAGAATGTTTGAATTAACATTGGAAGATAGATTTGAACACACATTCGACTGTCGAAGCCACGTTCGAAAAGAGCTGTTGGGTTACCGATTTGGACTTTGGTGAAATGAATACTGCTTTAATGAACGTTGGAACACACCTTTCGACAGCATTCTTTGCCAACAGTGTCGACTGGATTTGCAAAACCTTAGAACACTCCCATGTATATACGTGTGGATAAAGTATAATTATGTGTATAAGGATTCGAAAGGTTAATGTCTCTTCCATAATGGCATTATAGTGCTATTATTGTGTACATACCTGAAACCTGATATATAACACCTACTCTAAAAATATACATAGTTGATATATGAGCACTGTCGCTTCACAGAATAGCACGAAAACAACTTAAGATTTGAAGTACGTAGTAGTTATTTTATGTACGAATTAATTCGATTCGATTCAATCCAACTACAGTTTCAATTTCTTATGATCAAAATAACAGAAATAATACTTAATATTTGAAAATTAAAGTCTCACTAAACCACACAATTAATTATTACATTCAGTTAATTGATGAATGTATCCTGTATCTTTGCATTAACAGATCACATTCCACGAAGGACAAGCATTTCAGGAATTAGACGGTTCCACGAGTATTTTTGTTACCCTAATGACCTAAATTGACATTTGTCTTTAATCTTTATGGAAGTAGAGTATTTAGTTAGTGTGTACGTGCTTACTAAACAACTACGTGCGCACCGAAGAATATGGATATAAGTCAATTAACAACCAATCTAATTCAAATTAGTTTCCAGGGAAATGGTATGTACATATTCCAGATGTAACTTCGACTTTTGTAATTGATATATTTTGTTTAATTCAAAAGGGAATCCTTTTTTTTTTGCTAAAATATATCATATAAATAAAAAGAAATGTTCTTTATTAAAACCGTATAATTACTTGATCACACAAAGGAGAACCAAAGAAGCAAAGCTCCAGCGTGTTCTAATAAGATGAAGTTGGAATTGTAATCAGAAAAAAACTGTAACCGTTGGTGGGTTTCAGTATAATGTTACACTGTGTTAGTGTTCTCACTGGCAATTACACCAGTACCACAAACAGGCTGAGCCTATCTGTGGAAATATTGATTGTCTACTGTTGTAAATTACTTGACAGACATTATATTTAATTCCTAGACATCTGGTATCATATTATATAACAAACGAGTTGATAAATAATGCTCGTATGTACCAACTTAGAATGCTGAATATAATGAAAGCATATACTAATTAATGTTCGTATCATACTAATAACAATAATAACAACAACAATAATAATGATAAAGATGATGATGACAATAATAATTAGTATATTGTTGTTGATGATGATGATGATGATGATGATGATGATGATGATAAGAGGAAGAAGAAGAACAACAATGTCGTCTCAAACTCAATCTCATCAAGATCCGATTCGAACCTGACACTAAGATATTCGTACATCGCTAGCAAATGAATGTCAACATGTTTAAGTAGGGAAACGAAATTAATATGATTATAATCAGATTGTGTTAAAATTACTATAAACCACACCATACAACACAAATAAGAAATAAATTTGCTTATACGGTTGAGGTATTAATGCACCTATTACAAAGTAATTTATTGCAAGAACAATAACACACAAAATAATTATATTTCCCCATTGTTACATAAGTCTAGTATCACAACCTTGTACACAATAAAATAACTATTAGTTCTCCAGAAGAGGAAACCACTACTCTGTTGGTCTCAATTGCTTTATTTTTGTTTTTGTTTTGTATTGGGGTTTAAAGTCGCTTTCTAGAATGTTTCACTAATATCGCGACTTTGTCAGTTTAGGGCAGGAGGAAACCCGAAACATCCTTAGCGCTGAATGTTGCAGTAAACCTGCGAGCACCGGCTGGTACTGACAAAACCAAGGATGATAACTGTATTGCCATTCTACAGTCAGTGCATCCTATCAATATCGCGTCAGAAAGGTAACTTTCGCGAAGATTGATGCCGTGCCCCTTGGGCGGGATATGAACCTGGAACCTTTGGCTCCGAAGTCCAACACTCTACCACTGCGCTACATCCCGCGCCCGGTCTCAATTGACATTGTCTCAATGGTTTAACCAATGGAAGTGAAAGCCAACGAGCCTTTGGTGACACTACATTTCTTTGTATACAAAAAAAACGTGTAATCAAGGCCCGCAAACAATATCGTAAACCTTTGTAATAAAGCTCGTATGTTTATCCGTATGGATGCTATATCCGACATCAAGGTGAAAGATAAGTGGTTAAGTACGTACAATTGTGCAAAGCTAGTGATATACCTGATATAGCACTTAGTTAATCATTATTATCATCAACTCATCATCAGAGGTATGAAAATATAATAATGCATGCGACATGTTTTGTTCTCTTTAACCGACGACCTGCTTTGCCGTATTAACACCTAGTATCTGCTTTGCCGTATTAACACCTAGTATCTGCTTTGTTCGATGGACACCCGCAACTTGTTTCAATCAAATCAATCTGTTTGCTATATTAACACTTACCACCTGTTTTGTTCTGCACTACGGTATTAATAATTGTAATAGGTAATATAAAGTCAATTATTAATACTGAATTATTATATTACTATATAGTTCTTAGTCAGATTGGTTCATATCAGGAAATATTTATATATATATATATATATATATATATTACATACATGCAGTGCAATAGCACGTTTTCACTAGTGAAAATAACTAACTGGGCAACGGCCTCTGAAGTCTCAAGAGTCGCAGAGGATAGGACATTGGACCAGTTCAGCGGCACGTGCAAAGCATGTCGGCATGTTACGGCTGAGGGAAGGGGATTGAAGTAGGCTGATCCATTCTTAGATGAACTAATACCTGATTAAATACTGAAAGTTATGTATATTTCACTGCACTTATGTAATAAATAGAACATTCAAGCTTTTTTTCTCGACTACCATGTGCATCTCATCTCGTGGAAATATCAACTGTCCCACTCCACTCGATGAGATAAACATGGTATTCGAGAAAAAAGCTTGAATATCCTTTATATATATATATTGTTAAATTGTCGATAATATAGCTACAAAAGGCCTACTACTATATACAATATCTGGTTGAATTATTGTGGTTTTCAATATTATCGTTGTCGTATTTTGGAAAGACAATTTCCATTAAAAGCACGCAATCATATGTCATGGTACAAAATGCGATAATACAAAGTTGATGTTTATTCTAAATTAATAAATTTTGCATTAATAATTAACATTTCGTCAACGAGTGTATGCCTTCTAGCAATTAAAAAGGAGAAAGTTCAATATGTCACGATTCGTGAACATCAGTATTAGCTATAAGCTATGTTAAAATAAAAATATAATCTGCAAATAAATATTTAGTTTCCACTTAACGGTAGCAATATATTTCGTTACATTTGTCGCTTCTAGGGCAGATATATTATGCTGACTAGGCAGTTATTCTGTCAACGCAAAGACATTATCCCATGTATTGCAAGATCATGTTTTGCTGTCTAGGTTAACTAATGAGTCACACGCTAGCATGATCCTATTATTTTGTGCTTCATCGGATCCCTCGTGGATGCTGCTGTAGAAACTGCACTTAGATAAGAAAAGTTACGGTTAAACTTAGCGAGGAAGTATTGCAAGGGGATAATTGCTTTACAAGATGTTGTTCACTGCAAGTAATTAATTGATTGCTGGAAACTAATTGATTATAAGAAGTTAACCGCTGTATACATCTTTAGCTGAGATAAGTTAGCTTTAACCTTAGCGAGGCAGTATTACAAGGAGATGTTGTTAACCGCAAGTAATTAATTAATTAATTAATTGCAGGAAGGTAATTGATTGGAAGAAGTTATTCGATTGCAAGGAGCCGATCTATTGATTGCAATCAGTGTATTGCAAGGAACTAATTGATTGCAATAAATTAATTGATTGCATGGGTAGTTAATTGATTTCAACGTGCTGATTGATTGCAAGAAGTTAATTGATTGCAAGGAACTATTTGTTCAATCAATCGACTTTATTCCATCTAACCACTCACAGTGGTTCATGGTACAGAAAAAAACTACACTCTGTAATTTTGATATCGTGGCATGAATTATTAAACAACAGCGGTCTTGTCTCAATTATATATGTGCCTGTATTTGAAGTACATGTATGTCCTTGTATTGCCTATATATGTGCAATGTATCCAACTGTACTCACCGTCAATGAAATACGCTACGCTCGCCCCAACTATTGTGAATAGTATGATTACCGTGGCAGCTTTCATGTCGCGTGTCCTGAAACAAAACAGACGGTGTCATATTAAAACTTTGACCAATACTTTAAAAATACGAAAGATTATTTTTAACACAGTGTTTCAACTATTAACGAATGGTGTGTGAAATACTGAAACCATACGTATTGTACATGGGTATTGTGAAATGGCAAAATAAGACTGTGTTTAATCTAATAACGAATGTAGAATGCGTAATTACAGAGTTGTGAAATAATGAAAATATGGGTACTGTACATCGGTGTTGTAAAATGGCAAACTGGCTACAAATATACCTGTTTCTAAGACGGCGGTTGATCTAATATATTAATAACGAATCTAGAATGCAACATACATATATGCAGAGTTGTGAATTACTGTTCTGTTCATTATGAACATTTATACTGTTTCAAATGTCCTTGTATTGGGATAATTCTACTTCATGCCATTGTATAGTTTGTGTATGCATTCAGCGTTTGCACTTAGTCTATCTATTTTCTAGTAGCCATTATAAAGTAACAAGAAGTTATAAAGTTATAAAATGTTCTTTTATTTTTCAAATTGGGGTTCGAACAGCATTCAAGAATCTTTCACTTTTATCAGACCTTATCAGTTTTAGAGCAGGAGGAAACCCGCGTATCTTACTATTTACTCAGACTAGCACAGATAGCGCATCTGAGCAACGCTACGCTGAATCTTTGCGCTATACACATATGTATTTATTATTTATTAATTGTCCGTAATGCTCAATGTTGCAGTAAACGGTAAAGCTGCGATAAATATGGTAATGTTTCCACAATTACTCTACATAGATCATTGCTCACTGTGCTTTCTTTCCAATGTGATACATTCATTACTTTATCTGGTATCGGTCCCTACAGACATAGCTTCACTGCATCAGTTACACATTATACTTTCAGATAATCGAGTTATTGCGAGAAATGCGTATCCATTTGATAGTATAAAAAAAAAGACATTAACGTTCCATTATATGAATAATGATCATGCATACAAACAATTATTTTCAGAATGGTGTTATCATTAATATCGTAGAGAAAGGTCAATACACTAAAAAAATTATTCCACGCCATGATTTCGAAAATAGCACACACCATAAATTAAAGAAACAAACAAAAAAAACGATTTTTATTTTTTTTTAATAAATTAAAGAAACATATTTTCATTAGTTTTTAATCAATATTCAACATCATTGTGGAATAGATAAATATTTGCTCGATATATTATTCTGACCGCAGTGGTTACCGTTCCTTAAATGTGAATTACATATACCGGTTACGTAAACGATGAGATGTGACGAGTATTGCAACGGACATAATCTCATTCAGCCATCAATATACATGTATACGAACGAGTCTCTGGACAGCATAGATCACGCCCACAGGAATTGTCCTTAATATCTGTGTATCTTCAGACTACATTACGACGAATGCGCGAACGTTGATTTAAAGTACATACAGAAGAGTACAAAGCGAACATAGACCATATGTCATATATATAATATATATATTCGATATTTCAATGAACAATGATACTGATTGGGCGAACGAACAATGGCGGCTATGATTACGGTTGGAATATGTATATTCGTTAGGTATGCTTAGATAGTTATTATGGTGGATTTGAAATAAGGCTAAACTAAACTTATTAAACCATGGTTGGAATTGTTCTCATCAATGTAGAAATAGTTCATTTTCTTTTTAATTTCGTGTTTTGGTATTGGTAATAACGTAGCAATATCAATATTACTTCCTGACTTCATTGTTATCGGGGCTTATCGGCAGGAATACATTGCATTGTAATACCCGTTATACGGTAGTTAATGTCAATCAATAATGGCATATATTTATCTACACAGTGATGGGATAAGCATGATCATAGAGTTGAAAACTACAAGTAACCGTTAGAAAATCACAATATTGTATTAAATAATAATAAAGATTGAATAGTAGTTGGGTTCAATAGTGGAATTATTATAATGTAGCTCTTAATTACAATATATTTTGTTTAAATTGTACAGTCCTTCTTGCTATAATATTTGTTGACGTATTATAATTTATGCTAGTAGTGTACTTTAATAAATATGAAAAAAAAAGAGATTAATTGAACGGTAAATAAGCCACCATCATGACAGATGCAAACGTATGGTAACGTGTTCACAAAAACCTTCAGTCATAAATGTTTATTGAAATCTTGTATATAATGTATAATAAGTAAAATAATGTATATAAACTATAATATATTCAGATGTGAGACTCTTCAGTAATGTCTACTTTTATTGTAGTGTCTCTTCTTGGCATACTGACAAGAATCCATTAGCAAATACCTATCTATTCTAAAGTGTAAATTATTTTGGACGCTTTTATGAGACCGAAAAGGAAACAGTACACCCACGATTTAATATCCTGCGAATGTATACCAAATCAGCACCAAAAAAAAGTAATTATAAAGTTTGCAATATGAATGTCAGAAATAGATGTATTTGTTCTAAGTACCAAAAGTACCGAAGCATTCCGCCGTTGTTTCCGCGGGTTGATATATGTTAGCAGTGATGTACATTAGGCTAGAGCCCCGTCTCTTAAAGGTACCCTCTTAAGATCGTACGG
Organism: Lepetodrilus fucensis; assembly: GCA_032361325.1. Classification (NCBI taxonomy): domain Eukaryota; kingdom Metazoa; phylum Mollusca; class Gastropoda; order Lepetellida; family Lepetodrilidae; genus Lepetodrilus; species Lepetodrilus fucensis. Next base: position 2,066 of record JAUTBV010004352.1, on the reverse strand, counting down.
TTCCCATATGGCTAATACTTATCAGGACTGATGCCCATATAATGAGTGGCTGAACCAATGCTAAACCCAACGATGAAACGCGCGGAGATTATAGGAACGCCTAGGAACATACACGCAGTTCAACGTTCCACATATATTGGTACCAATCGTCTAGTAATCCTAAATATGCTAGTAATTAAACCACTGGGAGACTACGGGCGTATTCGCAACCCCGTTCTCGAGTTGACACGACACGAGAACGGGGTTTCAAACATCGAAAACCAACATGTGAACACCGTTCGCGAACAAGATTTTCACTCCCCACTTGTTGGAGGGTTGGTGCAGGATCGGACGAGAACACACTCGTTACACACTTCAGCGTTCGCAACCGAGAACACGAGAACACGATCAGAATGGGTTCTCGGGTAACTCGAGAACGTGGTTTCGAATACACTCTGCCTGTCCCCCCAATTGGTTAAAACTTGAAAATACATGCATTATAAGATATAAAACAATTGACTCAAGAACAGTTGTGCACAGCTGGCACCGACCAATCCGACTCAGAGATTACAATACGACCACAGCGTTAAACAACCACCGTCACCTGTTGCTGCTAGAAGAACCCAACTGCTGGTTAGAAAGAAAGAAAGCTGAACAAAATGTAGTTGTAAGTAAAGTATCACAGCTTACCCTTGAAGCAACGGGGTGATATGCAGCACACGGACTAGCCTGACGAAGGCCACAAAGGGGTAATGGTCTTACGAACAGATATACTTCATAAATACTGTGACACTCTCAACTCCTCGCCCCTTGTTCTACCGCTACTGTGATGTACGCATCATACAACTGGCGCCGTGTGACTCTGGTGTATTGATTTCTGATTCCTGCAAGTGGACCGGAAGCTGGTTTCGCCCTTTATATATATAGCCTATATGTCACTATAAACTGGTGTTAAACGTGCGCGGCGTCACGTCTAGTCACGTGACTACCCCATACGTCACGTCATGAAACCAATTTAGTTTATGTATCCGGAATAGAATGATCCTGAATACCCCTGAGTGTGTGTTGTGTACAGGGTTGAAAGATTTTGTTATTTTGGAGAAAGCTAAAAATGTCTGTGTGTTATACGCAATTTTCTAGAAAGGTAGTCGTAAAAATCCAACAACAGACATAATTATGAGAAACGCATTAAGTTCGGTCATAGTTTGTATCACTCAGCCACAAAATAGGCGACTGTCTGCCACTAATAACGGGATCCTTTCAGGAATTGCTGGCTTTATGTAACTTATTAAGTTCCTCTATTGTGGCGAACTTACTTTATTGATTCAATGCGCTGTGAATCAAACGCCGCCAGTTTACCAGAACTCGTGTCTAACCCATGTTAGACTCCTCCGGTAAACCCATATCTGCATTATTATATTGTTCTCAATGTTCTCGGTGCCTGTCTGTTTGTTTCTTTTTGTCACAAACTGATTCTCTGTCTGTCTGTCTATATGTCTGTATGTATGTAGCCATTCTCTCTCTCTCATCCTTCTCTATATATATCTCTCTTCTTCCCCTCTCTCCCTCTCTGTCCCTCTATATCTCTTTTCCTCTCTCCTCTCTCTCTCTCGCTCGATCTCTCTCTCTCCCTCCCTCTATTTCTTCTTCCCCTCTATATATCTCTCTTTCTCCCTCTGTCCCTCTATATTATTCTCTCTCTCTCTCTCTCTCTCTCTCTCTCTCTCTCTCTCTCTCTCTCTTCTGACTCCTTTTTCTTTTAACATGACGTTCGCCAAATAAGGCTCATAACTGTAACTATCAGTTCCGGCTTTGTTTCATAATGAAACTTAAGACACTGATTGATATATTTTCCCTTTGGACATGATCTATAAAAAAAACCATATATGATTGGTTTGATATTACTTTTTCTTCTTCAACGTTATTTGTGTGTGTAAATTGTTGTCTTCTTGTTATCTATGGCCGATGAAGTTAATTTCAGCTCAAGGCCAGAGATTACGAAACCTTTCAGAGTACGATTTCATACTCAACTCAGAATTGTGTTCATAAAACGTCATGTGACGTCATAACCCTAGACTCACAGCATA
>JAUTBV010004241.1:0-16251 GCA_032361325.1 Lepetodrilus fucensis | reverse complement strand
GGCGTATCGGCATAAGTAGATTGAGCTACATTGCTGGTGCTAAACATGCCAGGGGTTGCATCTGTTGCCCTAGTGAATTCCTGGAAACCATCGTCTAATAGTCTAGCCTTCCTAATCAAAAATGGTGTATTCGTGGTCATGTCAGTGTGACGACTCGTTGCTTCATCTGTAGTAGTGTCAGCCGGAGACCTTTTACTGCTACCAGTTTCAGTGTTCTTGGTTGATATCGTACTGATAAGTGACTCTATGAACGAGACATGACCGAATGTAGTTTCTTCAGAGTGCGTTTCACCGTAAGTAGATTGATCACTTCCAACTCTGGAACCTTTGGAATGTATAGCATGTCCCACAACGTCTCTGTTACTGAGTCTCTCTTCAACATCGCTATCTTGTAATACGTTGTGCCGTGGCCACAGATCATGAATCGTCGACCCATCTTCGTGTTTCCTCTGATGTGGTGGTGTTGAAGACATCACAGTATTAGAATCCAACATATCAAAATGTTCCAATGAGTCATCCAACTCAAGATTTGATTCCATGTAGCTAGAGAACGCCCGTCTCAGAACGCATAAGTAATATTCCAGTTTAATCGTGTCTTTATGCATTTCTGTACCATGGCATTCTCTTTCAGGATCTATGTCACTCAACCTCTCGCCTGGAAAAGATAATTGGATAAGTTTTTATTTGTAAGTGTTCACCGTTCATTTACTGGGGAGGTGTCTGAGAAAGGTGAGCTTCAGGGTAGCAATATCATCCTATAATTGGGCAGATAGCATGTTTCTTACCAGGCATACACAGCGTATACATGCCACAATTTATTTCACTAACATAATCTGTCTACTTTGGGTATATTTAACCACCTGCCTGTTTCTATTGGCACTCTATTATTAGTGGTTCTAAATTTAGTAATCCATATGCGTTGTTTGTACGGTTCTAATGATAAATTAGTTTTATATTTAGCATAAGTTTCACACTTTGATAGCCTATTTGTATCAGTTTGCCATGTTTGCTTGAATTGATCAATAAGTACTATAAAAGATAGCTTAAAGGCATAATATCACAGTCTGACACGGATTAAGTTGTCGTTTGGGACCGAATTATAGTTAAACATGCAAAGTACATACTCTTAGCATACACATAATCGCTATTGTACCTCCACATATATGTTTACCGCTGTAGAATAAGTAAAATTCCATTGCAGTTTACACTTCCTGGTATAACCAGTATAACATATGTCCAATCTCACATTTCCTATGGTTTACTGACTAAGGGAGATAACTCTACTCAGTGAACACGGTCAAAGAACTGTCACGACCACTGACACCATTTATGTGCGAGTCGTTCATAATTAATAAATATTATATAAAAAATAAAATGTTGATAACTAGTGAGACATGTGGAATAAGTAACTGGTTGTATAAAGTACTAGTGTAGTCAAAACAAATGCATTTAGTTTCAGGTAAAACCATGCTAGACCACTATATCGGTAAACCATCTGTGATATTATGCCTTTAAAATTATGTAACTTAGTGGGGAAAATATATCAAATGTCTGGGTAAAAATATATTAATTAGTTGGTATATGGGTGAAATATTCCCACTGCGACTAAAGTAATACAGGTACCGTTATGCAATTTAGGTAGAGTTTACTTAATTTCTAATTATAAACATTTTAATACAATATGCTTTATAACAGCTTAGCACAATGAAGCTTAAATATCAATGTTGTTTTTTAACTACACAAATACACTAAATGCTTTGTCATTTATATGTAGATAAAATTTAGAAAACAGCTTGCATGTCCAACACTTTCATTTTTATTGACTAACAGAATATTTAAAGTAATGTTTTAATTATATTGATTTGATTAGTTTTCTCCCTTTGCCTTCTATTTTTGATTGCTTGGTTGAACAGACTACAAAGTAAAATATTTTGAAAATTATTTCATCATTATGGTATGTAATGTTTTGTAATTTGAATGGAACTTTACACTTTCCCTTTTATAACTAAAATGATGGCATTTAGTGAAAGATAGGTGTGATTGTATTACTCTGGTAAATGTTGAAACCGTATCCATATATATCACAGGGCTCCAGACTAACATTTTGAGTTACTTGCCTGCAGAGCAAGTCGGGGCAAGTTGCAATGGCACCAAATGTTAAAAATTAGGTTGCCCGCAGTACAATTTAACTTGCCCCTGTACGTTGGGCATATGTTAGTCCAGAGCCCTGTATCAGTTGATACTTGAAATGAAATAAACAGACCGTCGCAATATTTTTCGGTAGTCAGTGTCAACCAAGCATTCACCTTAATGTTGTGGCACAATTTTATTTTTACTCGCATGATTTTCAGTTTTGAGTGTGCATGTTGGCATGTGCTTGATTTCTTGCAGTCATTGCCCCGTGAAGCTTTACAGTCAACTGGAGTTGTCTCCACCTCTTCTGCACCTGCATTGGATTTTCTAGGGCCTGAAATGGCCGATCTGCACAAGTTGCTTGCTACCATGACAAAAGGTAACGGGAAAGCTGCTCAGACATGTAACTGCCCAGACATACACGTGTAACCTTCCAAGAGACACATATGTAACCACCCAGACAGACACATGTAACCACCCATACAGACACATGTAACCTTCCAGACATATGAAACCTTCCAGACACATGTAACCACCCAGAGAGTCACATGTAACATTCCAGACAGTCACATGTAACCTTCCAGACAGACACATGTAACTTTCCAGACAGACACATGTAACAACCCAGACAGACACATGTAACCACAAAGACAGACTCGTGTAACCTTCCAGACAGACACATGTAACCACCCAGACAGACACATGTAACCACCTAGACAGACACATGTAACCACCAAGACACATGTAACCACAAAAACAGACTCATGTAACCTTCCAGACATACACATGTAACCACCCAGACAGACACATGTAACCACCCAGACAGTCACATGTAACATTCCAATCAGACACATGTAACTACTCAGACAGACACATAACCAGACAGACATGTGTAACAACCCAGACAGTCACATGTAACCTTCCAGACAGTCACATGTAGCCTTCCAGACAGACACATGTAACTTTCCAGACAGACACATGTAACCACCCAGACAGACACATGTAACCACCCAGACAGTCATGTGTAACATTCCAAACAGACACATGTAACTACTCAGACAGACACATAACCAGACAGACATGTGTAACAACCCAGACAGACACATGTAACCACCCAGACAGTCATATGTATCCACCCAGACAGTCACATGTAACCATCCGGACAGACACATGTAACCACCCAGACACATGTAACCACCAGACAGTCACATGTAACCACCCAGACACATGTAACCATCCAGATAGACACATGTAACCACCCGGACAGTCACATGTAACCACCCAGACAGTTGCATGTAACCACCCGGACATACACATGTAACCACCCGGACAGACACATGTAACCACCCAGACACATGTAACCACCCAGACAGTCACATGTAACCATCCAGACAGACACATGTAACCACCCGGACAGACACATGTAACCACCCGGACAGACACATGTAACCACCCAGAGAGACTCATGTAACCAACCAGATACATGTAACCACCCAGACACACATGTAACCACTCAGACAGACACATGTAACCACCCGGAGAGACTCGTGTAACCACCCAGACAGACACATGTAACCACCCAGACAGTCATATGTAACCACCCAGACAGACACATGTAACCACCCAGACAGACACATGTAACCACCTTGAGAGACACATGTAACCACCCAGACAGACATGTAACCGCCCGGACAGACACATGTAACCTCATGTACAACAGGTTGCTGTGGCTTCAGTAAAGTCGCCTTGCTTTCTGTGTCCATATCATTCTATTTCTTCACAGGCACCGCAGAACCTTTCAAACAAGTGTTCTGCAGTTTTCTACACACCTTCATGAATTATTTTACCTGTGACAATTTGCTGTCTTGTTTGCAACTACTTGAGTGTTCAACTAACATTTTGCACAATGTTGTTTTCTAATGTCTGCTAAATAATTTTCAATCTTCTGTTTTGCTATTGCATCTGATAATTAATGTGGCGTGCTTAGATAGGATTGTGTGTGGTATGTGAAATTGTGAATGCAGTATGAACAACATGATCAGTTTGTACATTTTATTCAATTCACAAATGTATTTGAGGGATTGAAGATTAGTGGGCATGATAAAAAGCATATTCCATAACAAAGATATTTTCTATGCCTGATGTTTTCATGAATATTCTTTACTACTCATAATCATAACCATAACAAAGTGACTCATTTATGATTCGTTGCATGTATTTTAACCTCACAATCATAGACTAGAATAGTTGTGATTTTTGTAACATTTTCAGACCATACATAGTTTTCATTATCATCTATATCATTAAGACATCAATTTTGTACAAGGTTAAGATACTTGTCAAGAGCTGTGTCCAATGAAATAAAAGTTAGTGTTTATATGCCATTATCATTATGGCTCGGGCTGTATAATATTATTTTATGTACAGTCAATATTTTTACTTTTATTTTTACTTCCAAGCATTAAATATTTTTTTCTTCTTTTTTTTCTTCTCTAAATTAAATAAATTAGCTTACCTGCATGAATTTTTAATTGTCTGATTTTACTATGTAAGAACATATATATAATCGTCCTTATTAATTATTACACTATATATAGAACTGATACTAGGCAGTGAGTGTTGTGCAGTCTATATTTGTGGCTTGCATAGAGAGTTATCCCTCCAATATTTGTTCTTTAGTTGGGAGTTTTCTCCCTTTATTTTTTTTCATATTCTGTAATGTTTCTTTCTAACATTTGTAGCAGCATGAAGAGATTTGCTGATATAGCATGGTTATTGACCACTACTCTATAGTCAGTAGATCCGTGGATAACTACAACCAGTGACAACCTTACAGCGTGATCTGACAGTCTGGCTACCAGGTGTTTCAGCTTAGTTAAGCAACATGCACTTTGACAATAATTAGTAATCTTCGTTGTTGCACCTAGCTGGTTCTAATTAATGTTCTATGTTATTAATGAGACAGAAATACTTAGTTTCATTCCAGCTTTGGAGCATATATATAGCATGATTGAGAATTGTTATTATATTTTCTATATCTTTTTTAATTTTTGTTGTTTGCATAATTACCAAAATTGGAACATGTTTTGAGATTTTTGTTTGTTTTCATAAAAACAGGCAATTTTTGTGTAATTGCATGCCTTTGAAGGTTTTAAGAATTGTAAATACAGTACATAAAGCTATGATTCTATATGTCAATTACCAGCTGAAACATCCAATGACATCTTTCATAAAAAGGAAATAGTTTACAATAATGATTGACTGTCAAGACCTATACATCTTGAAAACATTGCTTGTAATCCACCAGCTTTAAGAAATTTATTCGTTGTTTTATTTCTTTAATTTGTTTGTCAATAATGTCGATAGAGACCATCATATTAAGTGACCCAAGGTATGTATTTCAAGGAATTGAACAGCGACATATCCTTAAAAACAATAACTGAAATACAAAGCCATCACATAGAAACAATTTCTGGAATTTGGGGAAATCAGGTCTGCATCATTAAATACACCTGTCGAGTAGCCAGCCTGTCTTAGAATCAACACTGGTAATTGCCGATTGGCCAGTTTTGATTCCTGTAAGAATCTGGACCAATCACTTTGCAGGAGAGAGCCAGTCTTGTCTAGCTGCTACTTGAGAGTATGGATGAAACCAGGTGTGTGCTGAAAGGTATAGTCTGGACACTTGATTTCTTGCCATGTATTTTATAGACATTCCATTTTATTTATTTATGTTTTTCTGATTTATTTTTAATTTTAATTTTTTTTTTCTATAAGGCTGCACAACACTTACTGCTTTGTTAATTTTTATTTTTTTAAAATATTTAATTGTCTTGTCCCAGATGGATTTTATATTCAAATGGGCTTATTAATAATATTCCTAAAATGAGTTACAATAAGTTTTGAGATGAGATCATCATCAGTATAAATAATCTGCAAATATTTTACGAAAACAAGAAAACGACAAGATTCATATTCATATTCATATATAATACAAAATATTATGTCACTACACATAATCCATAAAAATCATTATAACCATCAGCAACTCTATTAATGGTTTATATTAGTGAGTTTATCAGACTAGAGTTCACTTCCTGCTAGTTGACTAACTTCACCCATCCTTGCCGACATATCCTGCCATGGTATCATCCATCTGATATGCGTATCATTGTCCATCTGATATGTTTATCATTGTCGCCACTTTGCTGGTTCATTAACCCTCTCTGTGCTGAAGGCAACTGTAGATGCCCTAAAGAGCCGTGGCTGTGCCTAATACAGCAGGGAGAGGGTTAATGCCAACTTCACCAGAGAGTACTAGATAGCATCATCCTGTAATTAAATAAATCTAAAACATTTACTGAGTCACCGTGCATTGTGACAGAAAAAAAACTTACTATAGGCTATACAGGCAACCGGCCACAAAATTACGAAGCTTTTTTTAGTATGATTTCATGCTCAACTCAAGGTTTTGTTCACAAATTGCCATACAAAATTTGAGCTTGAGCATGAAATGGTGGTACTCATTGAGGCCACAAATAGTACGAAGCTTCGTTTTTTAGTACGATTTCATGCTCAAAATTTTGTGCACTAATCGCCGTATAAAATTTGAGCTTGAGTGACAATTGAGCATGAAATCGTACTCTTAAATGTTTTGTAATTTTGGGACCAGGTAGAGCAATATCATATGGTAGACCAGCGAGTAATTTGTATCTAGCAGTTTTGGTGTCAGTGTCTAAATGCCAAAACAAAAATGACTACCATACTGTTCCAACATTTTAAGCTTAGATTTGTTTAAACAATGTCCTCCTAATCATAGGAGTCATGTGTTGTATAAAACTCCCGCAGCGATGTTAAACACCATATTCACTCACTTGTTGTATAAAACCAAGCATAGTTGTTAAAATACTCAATATCTAACAAGCAATATTGCAGGGAATAAATCTCTGCATATGGGTGAACAATTCCTGCAATGTAAAATAATATCTTGCTTACTGCAGGTAACAAAAAAAATCATTCCATTCGAGATTTAATGTCTTTCTATTCAACTACCCGTAAGCAAAATACCATTGAATACAAAAACAAAAAACAAAAATAATTTTAAAAAATAAAAGTAAAAAAGTTTTTTTAAATAAGTATTTTACCCAAACCATATGCTGAGTCTGCTATTGTGTGCTATTTCTGGTATTCAGAGATATGTGATATCAGCAGGACAGGTCGAGTTTGGATCCAGTGTCGTATTACCTGCACAACATGACACTGGTGTACAGTCACTTGATAAATAGAAACAGGGTATCTTCCCAATTAGACACTTAGTGCAGGTCGCATTGACATCAGGAGGCCAGCCAGTGCTAGGGCAAGTTCCACACCTAAGCCATGTGCTTTTGGTAGTCACGAAGGAAGTGTTAACTAAGCATGCAGAAGCATTTTTTTGTTCCAATTAATAATAATTTCTTTGTGGTTTGAAATGAGAATGTTTTTATACTGTTTCTTCATTTTACATTTTTTGCACAAATTTAATAGAATATGATTTATCTATTGTTACTATATTTTTAATTCTGAATGACATTTGATAGAATATGATTTATCAATTGTTTATACTATATTTTAAATTCTGAATGAAATTTGTAAATTATTTTTATAATTTATGCGAATATTACTTTTTCTTGTTAAATCAGAATTGTGAAATATATATTTTGCTTCCTATAAGTTTTGAAAGGATAAATAAACCAAAAACAAAATTGTTCCATCTTTGGTAGTGTGGTGAGTTTCTCCCATATGCAGGTCATCCTAAACATAATTATCACATTTAGATGTTTACTTGGGAAGCGTGGCAGATGTGGTGTTAATGTCAAACCAACCAAGCTGGAAAAAATTAAGCCAAAACACAGATGTGCAAACAAGGTGTTAATACTGTTACCATCCATAGCTCCCATCGTGTGTCGCTCACCGACAGAATGTTTTCTGCCAATAGATGAACTTGTATTGTCGTTGTTTACTTCTACACTGACAAAGAAATATTCATGTAGTGTTCTTGTTGACCTGTAAACTATATCTTATTATTGTACGTAATTCATTCATATACGCTGTAATACCAATAATTAAACTGTCAGGAAATGGTTATTAGATATACAGTATTAGGAATGATCCAATGTTTCATATTTGTAACACGAGAGAGCTTATATTAAATGTGAAATGGCAATTTGCCAATAAACCTGATCTTTTTCTCGTTTGGACCCGAGCCGCCAACTGATAGTACGTATGTACACGATGTGTTTAACTGCTGACTGGTTCATGTGATGTTAGTTACACAAGTGCAGTACCAATAGAGATACATCACATAGCATCACTACATGTTCATGTTTACTGTATAGCCATAATCACTCGTCTCGGGTAAACTAATTAACTTTGAACCTGTGGAGAAAAAAACGTATCTTGAAATAACTCTGCGTTTCAGTTACGTGACTGGGTCTGATCGCTCATAATTTCGGTGGTATGAGAATCATTTTGCACTACATTGAAATGAGATACAACACTTGTAGTACATGTACTATGGTACTATGATTGTTTTGTATGACGGGACCCAGTGTTACGTGAACAGTTGTCTGTATCATGGCAATGCAGTTATCACCCTTGGTCTGTCAGTACCAGCGACGTCACTCACTGTCAGTACCAGCCAGTGCTTGCAGGTTTACTGCAACATTCAGTGCTATGAATGTTGCGGGTGTCCTCCTGCTCTAACCTCACAAGCATGATGCAAGTGAAAGAATCTTGAAAGCGGTAAAAAAACACAATTTTAAATTCATACTAATACACATTTCAACAGAGGCATAGGATTGAAATTTGTATCAATAAAAAGTAGTTTTAATTATATGGCATTATTCAAGATATGTAACATAAAGGTATTGTGGTATCTATTAGCTCCTATGTTATGGTACGTATTGTATCATCCCTGTATCATTATATCATTAACCTTCCTGCTGTCAATCAGATGCTGTATGCAGCAATGATCATTGATGTAACCATATAAAAGGTTAATTCACATGTAGATGAAGTTTATTATTGTATGACATTGTTGCAGGAATTCTGGTCCCTACGTGACCATCTACATGCATAGCTGTCTAAATGTTGTATGTTACTATCTCTGTTTTAATAATATGCATCATAAATATGTAATCTGGTTCTTCTCAAGAGCTAAATATATCTGAGAAGCTATGACCTTGGTTATCAGGTCAATACCAGTGACTGGAATTTGAGGTGATACAGAAGGCATTTGTCCTCTTCATCTTATGAATCTTACTGAAATACCTACCGGTAGTTGTCACACTGTCAGCAGATTGCAATAAGACCATGGGAAATACTACAGGAAAAAACACCACTAATACCAAAAATAAATAATAAAATTTATGAAATAGTTTGTATAATCTACTTAATCATCTGTGATGTTAAAATAGAAAATCAGTGATTCTTGCAACTTGTGTTTTGGATGGTTTTTTTGTGAGAGAAACAAATATTAGAATCACCACAAGTAGAACATTTCAGCAATACAATATCTAAATGACAAGAACATGCGTTGTATATTTGTATTGATGTTTAGTACTAAATACAGCTCTTGTTTCAGAGACCAGTAATTCTAGACAAGATTTATTTAGTTTGATACATTTGTATATGAAGATTTAAACATTGTGTTGCAATAATTATATGAACATTGTTTTACTTATATATGAACATTGTGTTACCGGGTATGTTACTTTTCAGATTAACATTGTGCTACTTATTATATGACCATTGTGTTAGTTATGATGTTAATCTTTTGTTTGTTACTTATTCTATAACCATTCTGTTACTTATAATGTAAACATTGCGTTACTTATAATATGAACATTGTGTTACTATATTATATGACCATTGTGCGACTTTCAATACGAACATTACGTCACCAAGTAACATGAACATTGTTCCTTCTGCTATGAACATTGTGCTACTTTGTAACTGCAGGTGAAGACAGTGCGGGTGATTCACCTCGTATAGTATCCCCCATCGACGTCCCCTTCCCATCATCCATCTGCTCCGTGGACGTCGTTAGAAACTCTCCTGTACACAAACACTCGGCCTGCAATGACCTGGACGCCCTGACCTCCCTCATCTTAGAGCGCGATGCTGACGTTAATCTGCCCATGAAGGACGGCACCACCCCTATCCACTGTGCCACCAAGGCCGGACACCCTGGTAACTGGCACCACCAGAGACCACTATACTGAACACAATTTCATATTTATAATTAGAAGTGTGTCACGTATGGGTGGAAAAATTCCCACTGTAACACACAAAGACATAAAACAATAATTCATACACATATTTTTAAATAACAAAATCTTTTTTTTTTTTTAAATCTTGGGAATGTCAATGGACCTTTAAAATCTTTGGATTATTAGTTTCAGTATAAGAACATGGTATCTATATCTATGATTTGTTTTGTCTTTCAGATTGCTTACAATTTCTTCTGTCTAAGGGAGCTAACCCTAATGCTCTTCGTGATGACTTGCTAAGTCCAATACACCTTGCAGCAGCTAATGGCCACGTTAGGTGAGAAATATCAAGCGAAGTAATAAGAATTGATATTTCGATAATAATAGACATTTGAACTCTTTTATTAGCCTAGCAAGTTTAACAAAATTGGATGATCATACCAACTGTAATAGTCTGTGTTACACCTTGTTCTCACCCAAATACTCCTATTCAAAATACCCCCCCTATAATATTTAAGCAAGTCTAGATTACTGGAGAACAAGGTCTCAGAGGGTAAAGAAATTCCCTGGCTCCTTTCATATAAATATAACACCAATATATATTATTGATTTACTTTAACCCTCCGAGACTATTGATATGTCTACAGCTGTAACATCTCCCAAGTATTCTTACCTGTCATGTATGCTGCAGAACTTTAGTCTTATTGTATTTTTCAATATTATAATTAGTGTTTTAAACCAATTGCAATTTATTTGTATAATTAACTTGTTTTGTCCAGTATTGGATGAAGAAGTACTACTGGTAGCATCAAATAAATGTATTATTTCATTTCTAATTTTAGCTGCGTTGAACAACTTCTTGCTTCTGGTGCTGTAGTGAACATTGGCAATCAGACCAATGAGACGCCTTTGCATTTTGCTGCCACCAGAGGGCACACTCAATGTTGCCGTCTGCTTTTGGAACATGGAGCTCGACCTTTTTCTGCCAACTTGGTGAGTAATATTCTAAACATAAGGAAGGAAAATAAGGAGAAACTTTATTTAATGTTGGATATGTAAATAACAAAGAATGTTAGCTCTAGAGCTATTATTCAGACAAAAATGAGAATGTTTTCTTTTTAACCCTCTCTCTGCTGTATTAGGCACATGAATTGCTCTTTAGGGCATCTCCGGTTGCCATCAGTATGGCGAGGGTTTCATTGTGATGTTCAAATTGAAATGGATGTTTTTTCTGTTCCATCAGATCTTGCTCACATAAATTCCACATTCTGCATTCCGCATTCCACATTCCACAATATCCATAACTCATTCCACATTCCATGTTTTCAGACTGGCCTGACGCCCCTACACAGGGCTGTGAAAGGAAGCCACGCCCCCTGTCTCCGCCTCCTCCTCCAGCACAGTGTTAAACGTGAGGGATGTCCCGGGGCGGCCGCCAATCACGACTCTCTCAAACAGCTGGTCAGTCTGGCCAATAATGATGGCTGGACGCTCGGACACATGGCTGCTTGTCTGGAGCACGAGGTTAGTTTGTCTAGGCGTGGAACGATCAGTAAACCTGGGTTTCGTTCAAGATCCAATACATATCGATATAGTACTACCCGGTATGTATTGCTACAGAAGCTGTTGAATTTAAAAATCCAACTTTTTTAAAAAGATCTTTACATGGTGAATGTCTGTGTTCCAGGACTGTCTGAGGCTTCTGCTGGAGTTCATTCCCCTTGATCTGGAGGTGAAGGACAACTTGGGCAGGTCTGCTGTGATAGTGGCGTCTCCGAGATGTCGCGCCTTCCTCACCAGATTCGCAGGTATTACATCACTTATTTTACTATGTTCCCCAATGAAACAACAATAACACACACTGAAGAGTTCTTATGCAGTGTTCTAGCTAACTTTAATGATCTATGAACAATGGAGAACAGGGCTTGTAAATAAAGTGTTGTTGTGACATCCTTGGATTTGAGTATTTTCTTAGATTAACTGTTTGTATATTGTAGTGGAGATTTTATGATGCGATAGTCACAGATATGCCTAATCCTGCAGGCAGAGGGTTAAACAATAATTCATTCATTCATCTTTAAGTCAATCATGGTTTTGAACATTATAAAATATGTTATTTATCATTAATTTATTATTATTTAAGGCTTTATCAACAACAACAACAGCAACAACAACAACAACAACAGCATGGCTGTACTAGTAGAGCTACACATCCCCAAGACGGGCGCCAAATGTGATGCGTCCGACTCCTGGCACCACTATGTGATGGGTACAGTGGATGTGACGCCACTAATGAGCTGGTCGAGGTTGGAGGACAAGTGCTGCCACCTACTGGAGACCTACTACACCACGCTGGACACTGGACTAAGGACGCGGAAGATCCATCGTCTGGAGCCGGAGTCGCCTACGGACAACTCCGGATACACTCTAGGTCTCGGAGACTCCAGCATCAAACACTTTCAAATCAGTAAGAGCATCTCTGTTTGTTTTATGCTATACATTCTTGTTTGAATTGTGATTTGGAGATTAATCTGCTTATATTCCGGCATGTCAATTTGGCAAGAAATCCCTGATACCTGTAGTGCTGAGACTTGCAGTAAACTTGCTAGCACTGGCTGCCACTGACGGGTTTGAACTAAGAATTGGGTAAGAAAGACAGCACTGTGTAGGTAAGACAGTGTGTAGACATTTTGTGCATCAGTTTTTTAATGTTATATATTTTTTACTGTATTTGTCTTGTGTATAAGACTGTTAATGTTGTATTTGACATTTACTTCAGGCTACCACCAGTGGAATCCAGGCCAGACCTCGGATCAGCTTCCGTATGAAATCCTGTGCAATAACAATGCCAGTACCCTCAGTATTACCCTCAACAGTAAGTAGATATCAGTATCAGCCTTGGTTCACCAGGGGTGCGTTCAAACCGCTTAGCTAAACTGGTTCCCTGTCCCATGTACGGTTCATACGACAGTGGATACTTTGGTAAGCCGCTTGTAAGCCCTTGTGTCTTTGAACGCACCCCAGGTGTACTTGTTATAGGCTGTAATACCCTGTCTTTCCACCCCACCCACCCCACCCCCATCCCCCAACTATGAGCAAATCACAGCAATATCATCTAACCAAAAAAAATGGAAAAAAAGCCAGTTGATGTTTGCAGACATTTTTTCTTCTTCTAGTTTTAAGTGTATGTTTATGGGTATTTCAGATAGCAACGATGTATCCGTGTCTGTTGCCTTCGATACCCTGTATCCCCTTGCTACCATCAAGAACTATCTCAGACTGGTGAGTTTTCTGTAGGCTGGTGAGTTTCCTGTCCATCAAACTATTGGACTGCTAGTTATGCAATAACCAATCAAACATGAGTCATGAATTTATTTGTTGTATCAAGATAGTTTTATTTTGGAATGTAATATTCAATTCAATGAATGCACAATCTGCTGCATACATTTCTTGAACATGCATAATAGTGCACTGAAAACAATCACTCACTCACTTGCTCACTCATTCACTCACTGACTGTTTCAGCTGGAACAGTACCAGAGCGTGGTGTTCTACGGACCCACCAGAAGTGGAAAGTCGTATCTCATCGAGAGACTAGCGCAGTGCATAGCAGTAAGAACTCTTCCTTTTGAGAATTTCAGCGCATATGGATGAAATAATCTCGCAGTGACATAAAGCAATAAATCCAAAGTTTTTGAGAACATGCATCTACCTTTTTTTCAATCTACCTGAAATAATAGAATGAGATTGTTTACACACATCTAACTACAGTAATCATGAATTCAGTTCAACATTATTTTACCTCTTTCAATTTATATGCACAAATTACTTAGGAACTAGAACAGGGAATATCATGTAAAATAGGATACTTTCATAACAGATGTCTTTTTAATATAATAAGTTGTAAACATGTTAATTATTTGACTGTCAGCATGGAGAGAGAGCGTCTGGCAGAGAACCGTGCATCCTGAGTCTGTCCTTGACCTCTGGGTACACCAACACAGCCTTCGTTGCCTACCTCAAGAACACTGGTGAGTCCTGAGAGTTATCGCCCTTCCCTGCCATCTATTCTCTGAGAAAGCAATAGCTGCGTTTGTTTTGCCTTGAGCCGGCTAGCCGTTTTTTTCTGGTGTAAGAGTATGGTCATGTAACGGTAAAGTGCACATAAAAAACATGGCAGACCTGGCTCGGTCTACTCGGTACCAAATGATTTTCGGCCAGCCCAGTCTAGCCGAGTCTAGAAATCCTAGCCAGCGTACGCCGGTCATGAGAGTATGTGATATGCGCACGCGAAGCGGCTAGCCAGCTTATGACAAATAAAGCAGCCCTGGTCTCTATATAAAGCCTACTAATGATATGGACGATCATCTTTCCATTCCTATCAATAACTTTAAAATTAACAGTCATTGCATATGGGTTAAATATTCCTGCTACGATGTAAAACATAGACATTAACAGTGAGTCTCTTTCCTTCCCAGGATGCATCCTGCCTGTGGAGAAGACGCCCAGTAACAAGGCGTCGCCCATACTACTGCTGCAGAACATCGAGATGGTCAACATTTCACAGCTGTTCGGCTGTCTCCTGGACCCAGTGCAGTACAGAGGGAAGACGTACGCATTCCGTCTGAAAGGTGAGCTCACTCTGCCGGTGGTACTGTGGTAGTTCTGTGGGTGAAATATCTCCGCTGCGACATAACATACTAATTCAATCAATCTGTGGTAGTTCTGTGGATGAAATATCTCCGCTGCGACATAACATACTAATTCAATCAATCTGTGGTAGTTCTGGCCTAGAGTTTTCAAAATAAACTCAGCTGACTTTTGAACTGAGTTTGAGAAAAATCCCATTGACTCAGTCTTGCAATTTCAGCATAACCGTGAACTTGTACTCAAGTTACAGCACTGAGTCAATGGGAGTATTCTGAGCTGAGAAAAATCTCAAACTCAAATTTGTTTAGAGAAATCAGGGCCTGAAGTGAGCTTACAGTAGCTACTGCAGTAGTGACTTGTTCAGATTTCAAACTCAATATTGAATTCATTAGTGATGATGTTGAATGTCTTTAGTTTTTAAGTCTACCTATGTGATGACATGCCTGCTCTTTTGTGCCACAGATTGTTCCTCCAGCGACAACGAGAGCTACTACATGCATGAGCACTTCTACCTGTTGGCTACTATGAACAAATCCAGGTAGGACAACCACCAATTTCTCATTTATTTTTTATTTTAGTTACTCGCAATGTCTCGTGTGTACATTATTAAAATGCACAGTAAAAATAACTTAATTCATTAAAAATTATAAATTAAAATATTTTAATAACATTTCTCAATGTCTCTTGAATGCACAGTGAAGAGAAATGAATTCATCAAAAATATATTTGTTTAAATCCTTTTTTTAATAAAAAACTTTTTTAATGTACTTTCAACTCTGTGTGTGATTCCCTTCAGGTCTACCGGTCTGGATCTGTGTGTCCAGCAACGATTCCGCTGGATCCACTTCCGCCTGGACAGCGAGCCGTTCCGGAACCACCTGGCTCGGTACCTCCACCGCCGCCTCCTGCACCTCCACCGTGGCCACATCCCCGCCGCAGACCACCCCGTGTTCAAATGCGCAGAGTGGGTGGTGTGCGTCTGGCAGAGACTCAACGACAGTCTCAGCAAACTGGGCCTGCCGGACCTCGCGTTCGGACCATGTCTGTTCTTTGCCTGTCCACTAGAGGCTGGCCAGGAGGGGATTCTACAGTAAGTTTTCTCATGAATGTCTCTTCACGTCACAATGGAAGATTCACACATTTAGATTAAAGGCATAATATCACAGATATTTATGGTTGTTTTGGACTAGTTCTTAGCTATAACTGCAAAGTACATTCA
>JAUTBV010004130.1:0-22889 GCA_032361325.1 Lepetodrilus fucensis | reverse complement strand
GAATAATTAGAATAACCCACTCGATACGATTGATTACGGAAAATATGTCCCTCGTGAAATTAATGTTCAAAGTTTCAAGCTGTGGTACTATATTTCAGGGTGGCACAAAATTTCAGGGCAGCACTATATTTTCGCATGACACTATTTTCCATGGCAGAACTATATTTCAGCGTGGCACTATTTTTCAGGACCACACAATATTTCATGGCGCACTATGTTTCACGAGGATAATCCGGGCAAAAGATTGGTGGAATCATAGCATAACCCTTGGATTAGAACTGTTTATTCCGAAACCGCAATGCATACTTCACGTTGTTGTTGACGTGTTTGTATCTGTGCGGAGCTCAAGCATCCAGAGATCTATCAGAGTGACTTACCCTGCCAATTTAGTCCATTACCGAAACTTCCTGATCGTAAATTGGCTAATTTGAAAGAAAATTGCAGGATTAGCAGAACCAATTTCCCCTTTGGTTTGCAGATTTTTAAGTTGGCTGTGTTTGTTTCTATGACAACTTGGTGGATCTGTCTCATCTGCGGACATTGTTGCGATATAGGCATCACAATACGTCACATATAGTCTTCTCGCAGCAACAAGTGGGTGGCATACTATTCAAGTTCCGGATTCGAGAATGGAATCAAAATAGATGCGCAGGCAGTAGGGTGATGCTGACAGGGTTTCCACGAACAGTAGTGTCAATTCTTGAACATATCAATCAGAATTCTTTCAATTGAACGTTTAACACATTGCAAAATGTGTGGGTCATCTTGACATTTTGTTGATGAGAACTTGTGGGAAGATAGCAG
Source organism: Lepetodrilus fucensis (assembly GCA_032361325.1). NCBI lineage: Eukaryota > Metazoa > Mollusca > Gastropoda > Lepetellida > Lepetodrilidae > Lepetodrilus > Lepetodrilus fucensis. The sequence goes on along the minus strand of JAUTBV010004130.1, from coordinate 22,085 downwards.
TTGTGGCTTGAAATATGGAAAATTGCTCTTGCTTGTTCAGTTAGGATGAGAGGTTTTAATTTTAAGTGTTATGTAATAAGTAGGACCATAACTTACGTACATAGGACCATAACCTCTGTAAGACCATAACCTATTTAGGACAATGAACTTATGTATGGCTATAACTGGTGGCAGACTTCCAGCTGCTTATTACAAGCTAAAGGATGCTTGAACATTAACAGATGCTAGCTTTCTCTCATCTGATTGTTGATGAACCAGCCTCTACCTGTACGGTTTCATCTTTGTAAAGATATTTCCCTCCCAGAGCAGCATTGAGGAAAGGTGTTTATTTTCTGTGCCTCGTGTTTTCACATACCTGCGCTGCAGACGGAGAAATGCCTACAAATCACGGACATCTCCACCTTGAAGATTGATATTTTTCTTACAAAGTTCATCTACAAGGTCTCGGATTTAATTGATGTTCGTAGGAGCAAGCTTAGCCGTGTATCAAGCAAGGATATCAAGTTGGCCGGTTCGGATTTCCTTGATTAATCGCTCACAAATACACCTGAAATATATTTTCTCACTCGTCTCGGAACATCCTGAGCATCCGCGGAGGTTTATTTCCCTTTACATCGGTCTCATTACTGATATTTTTCCAGGCAACATCTGGGGAAGGCATCGAAATTGTGATGAGCTCCGGTGAGGCTCTGACACCTGTAAACAAGAATTCCGTCAGAGCGCACATGTGAAGGATTTTCTACCTGCGTATCGTGGCTAATATTGACTGTAAGCAGCATCGTGGCTACTGACAGGTTGTGGCTGTGCTGAGTGCTGCCCATGGCTAAATCCCTGGACTGACCGTGGCTGCCACCTTAGCCACGACATCGCCTCAGTGCGGATACCATGTAAAGGTTACGCCAGGAACAGTCACAATGTTGTCGCAATTCTTCTAGGAATTGGAACGTTCATGACGTTGTCGCAATTCTTCTAGGATTTGGAACATACATGATGTTGTCACAATTCTTCTAGGAGTTGGAACATTCATGACGTTGTCGCTATTCTTCTAGGATTTGGAACATACATGATGTTGTTGCAATTCTTCTAGGATTTGGAACATTCATGATGTCACAATTTTTCTAAGATTTGGAACGTTCATGACGTTGTCGCTATTCTTCTAGGATTTGGAGCATACATGATGTTGTCATAATTCTTATATGATTTGGAACTTCACAATGTTGCAACAATTCTCCAAGGATTAATAGAAGAGGCCATGTTAACTACTGAAGGTTTTGGAGAATTCGTAATCGTCATCGGAGTGTTGTCATAATTGTCCTAGGATTAGGAGCAGTTATAATACTGTCAATTGTCGTTGGAACATACACAATATTGTCACAATTGCTATTGGAGTGTTCACAATATTGTCATCATTGTTATCAGTGTTCACAATATTGTCACAATTGTTATTGGAGTGTTCAGAACATTGTCACAATTGTCCTAGGATTAGGAGCACGTATGTTGACAATATTGTCACAGTTGTCACGGAATTAGGAACGACATTATGGAGCCACACGGTCGAAGGCGAAGCTTTAGCTTTGATAGAATTCTGGATTACAGACGGTCTCACAGAGGACGTTGCAGGTAAAAAAATCTGGTATTTCTTAAATTTGTTCATTGCAAATGGTTGAAAGATTCCCGCAGCAACGTTAAACTCCATATTCACTCACTCACTCGCTCACTTAAATTTGTATTGTTTTGCATTGATCAATAGGTAATGTACAAGTACTATCTGTATTGTAAACCAAACCCGAGCACGAAATCGTATTCAGACCCCACGATTACAAACCTTTTTTTAGTATGATTTCATGCACATTACGATTATAATTTCCAGCCTTTATTGAAACAAGGTGTTACCAATGCTGTTGACTGGGGCCAAAGCTTATATTCCTAAATGAATGTTAGTGATTGGTTATTCCAGATCTTATATATCAGAGTACGATTTCATACTCAACTAATTTTATTCATAAAACGTCATGTTTTTGAGCATATATAGCACGTGAGTTGAGCACCAAAACGTACTCAGAAAAGGTTCGTAATCTATTCTCTCAACCAGGCCCAGAGGTTATGAAGCGTTTGTGGGTACAAGTTCATGCTCAATTCAAAGTTTCATTCACAAATTCCATATACAATTTGAGCTTGAGCCTAAAATCGAACTAAAAAAGTGTCAGAATCTCGAGGTTTGTCTGTTCTGTATACAGGCCAGGCTATGGGCTATGCTTAATAAATGTTAATGACAGGAATCTGAGACATCGTTCTGTGGTTTGGGTATCTATCTTTTTTACACCTCTGAGACATAGCGTCAGTTAAAGTTTTCCGCTTCAGTCTATGTGAGCACAATAACTGCCACAGTTTGTGTTGAAGCCTGGTCCCATAGGTAACTAGTTGTGTGTGGGCCCAAGTTTATGTTACTAAGTTGATTTATGTCTTGGTAAGAGGTTATTCCAGGTTGTATATCAGTCCCTCAAGGTTGTAACACTTTTTTTGTATATGATTTCATGCTCATCCGTATCTGGCCTCAAGATTATAAAACTTTTTGAGTACTAACATTTTATATGGGGATTTACGAACAAAACTTTAGCATGAAATCATACTCAAAAACGTTATGTAACCGTCAGCCTGATATTTAACATGAAATAGCCTATCGCTAAGACATTAATTTAGTAATAACAGTATTCCTTCGTAACACCTTGGTTCAATTAAAGCTGGAAAATTGTAATCGTAAAAATATTATGCAAAATGACCAGAGAAAATGGTATTCCTTCACAAAATGTTCCATTTCTCATTTCCTGGATTGGCAGTTGTATTTATTTCTATTTTGCTTATAAAAACAGTGGCTATTTCCCCCAATAATATACAATATAGTGGATCTCCATCTATACACACAAACTGGTAGATCAAGGAAGCTAAACTTGTTTGTTTTAGGAAGGAAAAGTATACATAAGATTTTGATCTATTTCTCATATGTCATAGTCTAGCCATAGTTTACACCAGACGTCATCAGCTTCGTTAACCTTATCACTGCCACAGCAAACTGTAGATGCCCTATAAAACATATTGATATATACTTCTAGTTGGGATAGGGTTAAACTAATAATTTTTTGTTATTTTTCATAATTGGGTTTAGAGCGACTGTCAAGATTCATTCACTTATCTTATTGGTTGTCAGTTTAGGAAGGAGGAAACCTGCAACATCTGTAGCACTGAATGTTGCAGTAAACCTGCGAGCACCGGCTGGTACCGACAGACCAGTGATGATAACTGTAGCATATCCTATCAATATCGCATCAAAAAGTTATACTTTCGTGAACATTTATACCTTTGGCTCCAAAGTACAAACATTCTACCATTGCACTACCACTAATTAAACTAACAAAATAGTTTACTTATACTAGTATTCTATTTGTTTTCAATATCTAGATGTGTTTCTATAGAGCTATGCACGTTTTTAGATGCATACAATCACAGATATTCATATTCATTTTGGAATAAATTCGAGCTATAGATGTATTATACATTCACTTACATATCATCATATGAAAATAGAAAACATTAAGTAAGTGGAATGGCTCAGAAAACCATATTTCCTGGTCATTATTGCTTACAAATATTGGCTGATATATACTGTATACTACTTAAGGACAAGGACAATTTACATAAGAGGTTAAAAACAATCACCGATCAATGGTTCTGATTGTTACTGGCTAATTAAGTTCAACTTCTCCAGAAGTCCACAGCATGAACTGATCATTGGACCCCGAGGTGGCTCAGTGGACCCAAAATAAACCAAAAATGGCCCCAATGCGGACCCAATGAGAAGCAAAATGTGTATCTCGTCTGTTAATATCGTACACGTAACGAGGGGGTAGTTGCCAAGAACATAATTACGTCCATGTTCCTTTCGTGTTGGCCTCCACATGTTTTTTACATAATTCCACATTCCATTCCTTTTAAAAGTGTGATCCTTCAAGGTACAAAGTGAGGTGGAAAGATGGTGTTTGTGTTATCAAGTATATACAGTACCACTATACCCAAGCATTGCTATGTCTACACAATCTATTTCTGTATTAATCTATGTGTGGATGAGAAATGCAATTAAACTTATGTAATTAGAAATTTATGTTGAGTAACTGAGTACATGTATTTGAAATATTAGAAATTGAGTACTAGTATACTCGTTTGTATTACCCGGTATTAGATATTGAGTATACTAATTTATATGTTATATGAAAAAATATAATGTGGATCCAAACATATTCTGGTTAGGTGTATATAAATGATTCAATACCAGGGATTTTTACAACAATGTAATAATATTTGAAACAGTGTAGATTTCATAAACCATGTGAAGTCTTAATTGAACATTCTACTATGTTGAAACAATAAACAATGTAGATATAATTGAAACAATGTAGATGTCATCAACTATGTGAACAATTAATGAAAATGCTACTATGTTAACAATGTTGTTTTGAATTAGTAACAAAATATATATTTGTTATTTTGCAGGTTTCATGAATTTCATAAATTTTACTTGATGACTACTCTAATTGAGTTTAAAATAGTGGACTTATTTTATTTTTTTATTTTTTGTTGTTGTTTTTTGTTTATAGGTTATACACATTGTCTGTGTTGTATTTGTTTCTTAGAAGAAATTAAAAAACGGAAACATGAGAATTTATTTCATTAGTTGCTATCTACATATATAATTTAAAATGTGTAATTTTTCATTGTTTGGAATGTATATATTGTGGAGTTAATCCTAATACAAAAGTGGTGGTATCTTAACCCTTTCTTGGCTGCAGGCAACTCAAGGTGGCCTATATTGCACTAACACTGACTAATCTGGTTGCCAATGGTACAGCAGGAGTAGTATTCAAGATTAGAAAAGTGAAAGGCGATTATGTTTTAGAACTAAGTAATCCATCTTTAGCCATTTTTGATTTGGACTTCCTGATTCCTCATCGGTCTTGTTTATGGCCAGAATGGATTGCCTTCTACTTGCAATACTAAGCTAAGCCATTCAAGAAAACACTGCTGGTTCCAACTGGAACATAAATATATCTTTTTAACCTTGGAAAGATGAAAATAGAAATAGATTTCTACGCTGCGGGTGTTGATGTTTGCTCTGTGGGTGTATGTTTGATACACTGGTTTTTACCTATAAGATTCATTGATCGGACTTTGGTATTATGATCTACACATGCTGGCACTGTATTTTGTACCAGACAGTCGTTCATTGAAATCCAGTGGATGCCAGTTCCTTAATTAACCCTATCTGTGCTGGAGGCAACTGGGGATGCCGACTCCTGAATTAACCCTATCTGTTCTCGAGGCAACTGTTGATGCTGATTTCTGAATTAACCCTCTCTGTTCTGGAGGCAACAGGGGGATGCCGGTTCCTGAATTAACCCTGTGTTCTGGAGGTAACTGGTGATGTCCTAGTGAAGCCGAGCCTGTGCCTGATCTAGCAAAGAGAGGGTTAAGGCCTAGACCAGTAGATAAACTCACTGATCTAAGTGCTGAGTCGAGTTGACTCGAGTCAATGAGTTTAAATGGTCGCATGTCCCAGCGATATGTTGAATGTATTGTGGTGTGGAAATACAGGCAAGGTAGTATGGTGACAATGTTGCTGTCTGCAGGCAGGCGCTACTGTCTTCAGTACTGTCTTCAGGCAGTAGACTGATGATGATAATGATGACGGTAATGCTACGGGCAATATCGTAATGACCTCTTTGTTTCCATGGTTACTTCAGAGTCCATTTTCGTTTGACCATGACATGTCAGAAAGATGTTGCTACACATATTAAGTATGCAAATAGCATTTCTATTTCAATACATGTACTTACTTCTAAACTACACTCAAATAGTCTTTGCAATTGCGCCAGATGTAACCATCTATTCAAACTTACATATTCCTGTCTATGTAAAAAAAATATATATATTTTTATCTCATAAAATTTGCATTGAGGTAAATTTGTGCAAACTCAATGTAACTATTTGGAAGTCATATGATTTGGGCATTTGTTTGAAGTTCAGGGTCATGACATGTATGTGCAAGAATCAATTATCACATTTATGTAGTTTCATCACATATATGGATTCATTACATAGATTCTTGTAGCGATGAACTTGTTTCATTATAGAATGTTGTAGTTCCAATAATTAGATCTGCAACATAACATGTGGTATTTATCAAAACTAGTTCATTACTCAACATTCCATTAGTTAATATACCAACAACAATGATTTACAGTAAACATTACATGATTGTAAGGATTTAGAGTAAACATTACAAGATTTTACATTGAAATACAAAGCCAATAATTCTTTGACAAATCCTAGTTGGCAAATATGTGAGTTTTATATGGGTTTTTTTCAAGACCAATGTCACAAGTCATTTCTATACTAATTAACTCTTCTATATTTGTAGTACGTTAATTTTATCTATGCCCTTATAAGGAACATTATACAGGTAAAATTTGATATATTTCAAGCATTGATGTCATAAACATTGGACATACTTTGATTATTATGTACAAACATAAGCCATTTAAATTTTTTAACTAGTGAAAAATAACCCAGTGTATTTTCATAGGATTTAATTGGATTTGCGTTATAAACTAAAATAAAATATTGTCCATACTTGTATATTTATACTCCATACACCCACTGTTGTCCCCTCGGGCTCTGCTGTAGTGTTACAGTCATTGAGTAGGGCCTTCTCCACTGGTGGGATAGGTCAGTCATAGTCCATACACAGGATATACCTGCTGCACATACCTCCATCTCAACATTGGCCACAATAATGAGAATTCTCATGGGTATGGGTGGAAATCTAAGTACATGTGTAGCCGAACTCGAAGGAGAAAAAGTACCATTGTGAGAATTGAACTTCTTGTTTTTTTGTTTTTTTGTCCATTTTTTTTAATATGCTATATTCACTCACTCACTCCTAATTTGGAGTTTCGGATATACTTTTCGCTGTAAATACTTTAATATTTTGTTATCCAGATTTGTTTAGATATGTTATTTGCTGTTTTCCTAAAACATTTAATTTCTCCTATTTTTAAAACTTTTTGTTATTTCAGCTATTTTTTACTGTAAATACTTTTTTCTGATGAAAATTTGTTCAGATATTATATCTGCCATACTCTCCAAGCTATTTTACTAAAACATATTATTCAACTTGGGATTTCAGATAATTTTTATCTTTTTCTGTTTTATTAAAACATTAATATTTACCCTGTTAAGCTTATTATTTATTTCAAATATATTTTTCGCTGTTAACACTTTAGTCTGTTTTACCCTGATTTTGAACAGAGTGTGTAATATCTTTATTCTGTTTCAGATGTGATGCTCCTTTGACCTTGAAAAGCTACAGGTAGGTCACATAATATAAATAGATTGACGAGTTAAAGTAGATTGTATATGTCGTATGCCAGGGTGTCTTGATGCATCGGACATGGTGTAGTATGTTTTACAAAGGTGTCCAACCGCTGAGATTCATCAGACACGGAGGTGCCCTGGATTAAAATGTCGTCAAGTTATCCAGGGTTTGGCATGCTTCAGATTAATTAATTAGCCCCATACCATGTATTAATAAAAGTTTGATCCAGATATATGCCTAATTTGTAATTACATGAATTGCCTTAATTAATACAAAGAATGTGTGTATCTTAAAATTCTTAGGATTTTTTCTCAGGGTATATATTACAGTCAATGTGTAAAATCAGGCGATTTGTACAATTCCTGAAATTTTAGGCATTTCACAAATTGCATGATTCACTCAATCAATTTACAAATTGCATAAAAATGTCAATCATTTTACAAATCGTCTGAAATATCAGCCCCTTTATTGGACTGATTGACTGAAATTGGTTTGATAAAATAACGATATTGACGCAGTAGGGGAACGAATGAATACATGTATAATTTGTAATTTATATTAAATTATATCAGTTTATTAAAAATAATTAATGTTTCAATGCTCGTGTTTTATCCCTACAAGCAAGGAATATACATGTATAAAACATTACTCTTTGAAGCTTCATCTTTGATCTATAATAGAAGGTTAATTTATAGCTATATATATAATTTGGGGAAAAGGGATGAGACTAAGTGCATATTCTTCTGACCATGCCACGAGACTATGAAACTATTCTGAGTACGATTTCATGCTCAACTTTTGTTCACAAATCCCCATATAAAATTTGAGCTTGAGAATGATATCTGTATCCATTCAAAACGTTTTGTTAATCTCGGGGCCTGGTGATCAATATATGACTGCAAGGTTTATTTGCTAATGATCATGACATAATTTTTTACCCTGTGGATGTTGTGTCGTTCGGAATTTGTCACACCACCCCCCACCCCCAGTATGACATTATCAATGGACATAAAACATACCAGAATAACACAGGTAGAGTCTATATCAAGCGTCTAGACTAGTTACTCCAGGTTTTTGTCCTTTAATTCCAGACCTTCCACAGTTCCATGTAGTCTTCTTTCATCAATCAAACATTTAAATTTGATCAGATAAGAATTTTGTTGTGATTGGATATATTTTATTATTTTACAAATATAATTTTGGGCTTTGAATTTGTCCAGAGATCATGATTGAAAAATAACTTTGATGTTTTCAAAATTATCACTAACCATTTTGACCATATTAAGTATGCAATTTGGCAAATTACAGCTTGTTCACATGACAGTGCGGTTGTGTCTGAATCTGATCACTGTACAACCTTCCTTTCTAGTGTTCTCATTGTGTTCACTTCAGAGAATAATCAGAGAGTAATCAGAGAGTAATCAGCTTAATGCAATGAATCTTCCATTAGTCTTCAACTTGTAATTTTCTTACCGAACATTTGAAAATATATAACGTCTCAGTTCCATGTGGTTGTGGAATCGTGACTGTGGAATTGTGACTGTAATCATGACTGTGGAATTGTGACTGTAGAATTGTAACTGGAATTGTTAATGTGGAATGATGACTGTGGAATCGTGACTGTGGAATCATGACTGTGGAATTGTGACTGGAATTGTGATGGTAATCATGACTATTGGAATCATGGCTGTGGAGTTGGAACTGGTTTTCTCTGAGACAAACTTACTAAAATGGCCTCTGACAGTGATCGAGTAGGTTGTTTGTCCGTCTGCTAATTTATCTTGTTGAATTCTCTTTCATGTCTGATGTTTCTTTGACATAGTTGCTTCTCCATGTTTCCGATGTTTCTGATGTTTCCTGGAGAAACCTGATAAACAGTGGTTGTCATGGTGATCTGAACATAGGTTCCTTACATTTAATGTTGCCGTGGATATTTTCCCTAAAATGAGCCATTGCTATTTTTATTGTTGGTTCTGTGGTTAGATCTGGGTTGGAATAACTAAATCCTCCATGCTTCATTGTTTATGGCAAGAAGCAGTAGAAAAATGCAACCTGTGTTTCATACTTCTTTTCATTTTGAAATCATTTTGAATTTTTGGTCATTGCATATGCATGGACGATTCCTATGTACAGCAATGCAAAGCAAGAATTCCTTCAGTTATTCATCTCTAATGGTGTCACTGCATGGCTTCCTAATGGTGTCACTGCATGGCTCCCTAATGGTGTCATTGCTTCAGTTAGTGTTGGCCTCTGTAGAAGGGCACGACCATGTTGTATTATTTCTGTCACACATGTTATTTCCATTTACTGGACCCATGAGATTCATCATCCTCATTTGCCTCCTCTTCTTCCTCCTCCTCATTCTTCTCCTTCTTCTTCATCCTCCTCCTCAACTACTTCCTATTCTTCTTCCACCATTCTTCTTCTTCCACCTCCTACTCCTCTTCTTCTTCCTTCTTCCTCTTTCTTTCTCCACCACCACATTTCTTTCACCAACCCCTCTTTTCCTCTTCTTCCTCAGGGCCTCCTCTTCTTCTTCCTTTTCTTCCTCCTCTTCCTCCACCACCATCTCTTTTCCTTAGTTCACTTCTTCTTCCTCCTCTTCTTCCTCTTCCTCCTCATCTGTCCTCCCACCTCTGACTTCGACTTGTGTAATCTCCCCCCCCCCTCCCCCCAGCAGTCCAGAGCTACGACAACAATACCATCGTAATTCCATAGATATTCCTGCTGGGAAAGTCCCTGAGGCTTAGAGACACATATCTCCCTCATCTCATATACAACCAAACAAGAACTCACATGATATATCTTCTCAGATTTAGTCAATATATTCCTTGATTAAGTTCTCATTCATGCATTTTTTTCTTGCAAATAGTTTACGATTCAGATATTGAAACTAAATTGACAAGGGAATTGAGGCTTTTCTGAACCTCCTTATCGGTACTAATGGCGGTAATCCCCCCCCCCCCCCCCTCTTTATTTTCAACCAATGTCAGCCTGTTATGCTATTCTGAATCTTTTTTAAGAATCAATACACTTTTGTTCTGCATTCTCTGCCTGGATCTCTGTGTTCTCTCTGGTTCTCGGTACCAAGGTCATCAATGACCTATGACATCAAGCAATACGTCCCTGTCTTTGCGAGACTCTTTTTATAAACATTATTCCGCCAAGGGGGGGTTGAATATTCATGTGCGGTAGTTTAAAAATACGGAATGTCAGGGAACCTTGGATGAGCGGAATTTGTTCTGTCAAGTTGTTTTTGTCCTTTGTACTACTGATCTGCTTGCAGCTCATTCAGGATTTGCTTAGGGAATTGTTTTCGGAATTTCCAAAAAGCTTTCAGAGTTGTCTGGGGAAAACGACCACAGAATTCTGACATCTAGTGAAAAACGATCTTTCCGAAAGCGTGGCAAAGGATATATAAAAATGAATGCGGATATTATCCTCTGTAGATTGGAAAATGTTTGTGACGTAGAATGGAAATAATATTTAAGCATTTGACAAAATATTGGGGTTAAAGATTCCTCCTCCATTGGTGTACCAACATTCTCAGGGAATTAAATGTAAATACACATTTTGAAATATTTGAAAATTTCATGTTTGATCATTTGGAGAAAATTGACACCCAACCTCCTTCTTAAATTCTTTTGTGTGTTAAAAACAATTAAAATAAAATTATGTTTGTTGGTCAAAACCATCCTGAAGATGTCTTGATATTCCTACATTATGATGACCTTTGACCTTGCCATGATGAGGATGTCAGTGGGGGCGAGATATTATGGCAGGATTTAACTTACAAACACTGGTATGATCATCAAATCAGTAGCTGCAGTATTATGTACTAGGGCGATGTATTAGGTCTATTTGTCTGAACTATGACACTATGTTTGTCTACATCCGAGCTGAGACCCTAGCTAGAATAATGTTAATGTATTAGTCTGTATCTGATAGTGTATATGTACTGTCAAAAATGGGGAAAAGAAAATTATTCAAATACATCACACTGACGCAAGGGCGGTTGCTAGCATGATGGTAAAATGTTGGACTGCTAGCATGGTACAACGTATCAATGTTAGCAGATGTTGATAGGATGCGCTGTCTGTACTGTGGCAATGCAGTTATACTTAGTTTTGTCAGTAACAGCTGGTGCTTGCAGGTTTACTGCAACATTCAGTGTTACAGATGTAGCAGGTTTCCTCTTGCCCTAAACTGACAAGCTGTGATATAAGTGAAAGCATCTTGAAAGTGAATCTAAACCAATTTGAAAAATAATAAAAAATAAATAAAATTAAAACATCTCTCACATTTTCTACTGGGTATTCGTTAAAAAGATAACTAATATTGAAATTAGCCTGAGAACTTATACATAAAAATACTACATAGAAATATTGCTTATTAGGTATGGTGCTTAGAAATAAGTTGAAATGATTCATAGAAATAATACATTGAAATAATTCATAGAAATAATAAGTAGAACTAATTCATAGAAATAATACATAGAAATGATCCCGAGATGTTGGTTTATGTGGGAAGGGAATGCGACCCACGATCACACATATGAATGGAATTGCGCGGAACAGTCGGCACTGATCCAGACAGATCCACTGTCAGATTCCGGAACGTGAGCGCCATTGAAAACACCGAAGACCCACTTACATACTGTATGTATCGGGAGCGACTGACTGATCTAAGCTCCCGAGGGAACCCCCCAGGGATTAATTCAATGATATCGGAGCTGAGTTTGGCAGGAACAATTGTCAAGTAGCGCCGTGATCCCGTTGTGATTCTCACGGGAGCCGGGAATCCTTCGTGTGGTCCGAGAGATACGTCGGAGTCGCAGTGTAACCCAATTTGTGGGGCATCGGTTCGGACGTCGCCATTTCTACATCCCAGAGTTTGATTTCCAATCAGATGAAGGAATTATTGCTCTGCTGGAGCGGTTACTTAGAACACCGGCGTTCCAACTTGCAGGACCAATTTAATTCACACGTGATGGAACGAAGAAATCAATTTCTGGTGCCCCCTCTCCAGGCTTACCGCGTGCAAGTTATAGGGTCTTGTTTGTGACCCCTCTGTCTGTTTGGCCGTCTTCAACTCACTTGAGAAACGGCTTCGCACTGCCAGGTTTCTAAGGATTGTTCTTTGTGAGTTTCCACAACCGAACATGGTAGTCATGTGACTTGACTCGATTATATATCTCCTTGACGTACCCAGTTGCTGATGATCTGCCGGACCTGGTTTTGCTCACATTTTGTGACGACTCGGTAATTGAAATCGTGAGCGAATTGTCAAAACACATTAGGACTATTGAGGCCGTGAGGGTCGAGGAGGGATACGAGTTTTGGTTAGTGCGTGGCGAGGGGCTTCCATGACTACGCCAACGTATCCATCCGCATCCTGAGTGCTGCCGCCATGGAGAGGATTATCCCAGGTTCGCAGAGCTGCCGAAACTTTTGCGATTCTTCGAGCGAGGCGGTAACTTTGGCACAGAAGTACCGACGATGGAACTCATGCATGACGTTCAACACGCGCAAACGGCGAGAAAGGTAGGGCCAGGAAAACGTGTCAATAATGAATGTGGTGCATGTTGTGTTGAAAAGGTTTTCTGGTATCGGAATGCAATTGGGCATCAATGGGAAGCATGACAGCGTGATCGGGCATCTAATTGCAACTCTTCTCTCAAGAACTTGTGGTAAATTGCATTAAATTCGACAATTTTTATAAAACGCTTGTAGACAATTTAACAAATCGATGACTCTGTACTAATAGTTGTATTAGATGAGATTTAATCAGATTTTTTTGTTACCACTTTACATTGTGGGATTATTGCGAGTGTGTAACCATTCTGTGGGTGTCGAAGGCATGTAGCCATTCTTTGAACGAGCCAATTATGAAAAGTTTACTAGTTTGGAAGAATCGGAATATTGACAAGAAAGCTAGCTGCTCATTGACAGGTTTTTGCATCCATTAGTCGATGATTGGTGAAAATGAGATGGCAACATGATGTTAGCAAAATAATTACCTTGTCAAGTATTTATGAACAGAATTACAGGACATTGTCAAATATTTTTTTATGACTTTTTTCCCCCCATTTTAATGGTCACTTGGAATCAATATTTTTTGCAATGAATTTCAGAATAAGTTGAGACTACTGCTTTAAATTGGTAATGTCAGTATCCCAGTGTCTAAGTAATGCACAGTTAGAATAAGTGATTGTTATGTGCATTAATCTAAGCCAGTACCATTATCTAGACTGTCCTAGACAATGCTTCCAATCAACAGACAATCAATTTCTTCCTTCCAATCCTATTCTGTTCCATATATTCCCTTTGTGTTCCCAATCATATTCCCATTCTCTTTCTATTCCCCATTATCTTCCTATTCCCATTTTCACCATGTTCCAATTCCCTTCTACATCCAATTCCATTTTCATTCCCAATAATCCTTTAACCTTCTCCCTACTGGATTAGGCACAGGCACTGCTCTTTGGGGGAATTTCCGGTTGCCTTCAGCAGGGAGAGGATCAATAATTTGCATTCCCTTCTTATTCCAATTCCCATTACCATTATTTCAACTTTCCAATTCCCATCGCCTTCTCATTCTCTTCCCATCATATATGGGTGAAATATTCCTGTTGTGCTGTTAAGCAGCAACTCACTCATTCACATTTGCAATTCCCATTCCCATTCAAATCATTCTAGTTCACATTCCCATCTCATTCCCTTTTCATTCCCATTTAATTCAAAGTGCATTCCCATTCCCATTGCCTTCCCCATTCCCATTCCGGATTTGTTGTATAAACAGTCATCACACACGTGATCAGTTCATTGTTGATCCGCGGAGTTTCCGCCGTTTCCGAGACGGTGCTAGACTACCCCCTGAATCGATCCACCGTCAGACTAAAGTGATTGTGTTTTCGGTAAATGCCATTATGTAAACTGCCTGACGTTTAACTGTCTGGAGCTCGAACACTGAAGTCAGTGTGCCCAGTTTGGAACAACACAACTTGTATCCTTATGGCACTACCAAATAACTGATGCATCCCCTGTAGGTTAACATAGATCATGTTAGCAAGAATTTATTTGTTATTGAGTTATATTGATTTGTAGCACTAGTATAAAACTTAAATGAAACACTAGTATTTTGATATTTCTATTTCGATACATACAGTGCACCCTCGCTATAACACCTCGCTATACTTCTAAAACATTTGAATAGTCATATTTCTCATATATCTCCCTGAAGCTATATTATTCTGTATGGGTGAAAGTTTCCTTGAATAGTTTTATATCTCCTATATAAATCCTATTTAAAAAAGATATATTGTACTGCTTAATGGATACTAAGTAAAGCATTGTATTGGGAATGATCATTTCATTTTTAAATTGCACAAAATGATTGCGACTAGTCGTGTTAAAAGAATATTTAATTAATTGAATGTAAGAAAGTGACAGGGTTATTATCCTCCAGCATTGTGACCGTGACAAGGAGACTGAAGACGGATGAACGTTCCGCAACATCTTGTCCTCGTTCTGCGACATCTTGTCCTCGGGAGGGATTGATTTTGTCAAGTGAACTGTGACCGCAAACAAAACACTCGAAGCCTCCATTCGACATCCCTGTATCGCGTTTATCAGTATTCCATTCACAAGTCTGGATAATCTAATAGGTATGGAGACCAGGGTCGCGGCGAGAGGAATTAACGTGCTGTCTTGATCAGAATTCACGTCTCTATCGTCTATGTTCACAGTGGTATTTGCATGGAAATCGAGCAATTAAAACTTAGGAGACCGATCAATACTGGCGATATTTTGTTCACTTTCTCGGCTCTAAGGTGGTGGCACCAGCGGGCAGGGGCAGAAAACTGAGGGTGAGTCTTTGTGTTAGTGGGTCAGGGCGGAGAAGAAAGAAATTGCAGGATTTAATTGTCTCTCTTGCAAAACCATTTGAAGGCCACTGGGGTAGAGTGATGGGTTGGAAGCATGGCTTCACATGTACAAGCATGTTCTAATGAAGCAGCGTGGACATTATGTGGAGTGAGGATGCGGAATTAAGTAAGAGGATGTGGAATTAAGTACGGGACTTTGGGGATTTTCCTGTCTTAATTGTTATTGGGACCCGAGCTTCCGATTTTGTCAGTGCATGGGATTAACGTTTTTCACATTTTACGTTTGTTAGATTTCCTCAGTGTCGTCTTGGTCAAAGGTTCAGAAGTATCAAGAAATGTAACTTTGTGTGTTGCAAACTTGCTAGAAATGTAGCCAATTCTAATTCATGAAGCTATACATTAAAAAAAGAAAATCCATTATTATCAAGAAATTCAACTTTCTGCATTTGAAACACTAGAAAAGTAGCCATTCTATGAACTGTTTTTCTCTATATATCATTTATAGAAACCATACAATTTCTAGACAAAAGACTTCAAATTTAAAAAAAAACTTAAAACATAACATTTTAGTACCATATTTCAAAGATTTTTATCACCTTTCAATCCTGAAGATCCTAAAGTACATCTCAGTAAACCCGACCCCGAGATTACAATTTCATGCTCAATCTCAAATTTTATATGAGGAATTGTGTATAAAACATTTGAGTTGAGCGTGAAATCATACTCAGAAACGTTTTGTAGTCTAGTAGCCTGGTCATGCAGCTGCCTTCATAGTTATGTATATTAGAATAATTATATGTACATATTTCTATCCAAATATGCATGCACATAAGTTCCCACTGCTTCAACATGCTTCATACAAGTCGCCAAGTTGTCATGGAGATTGGAGACATGGGAAGAAACTATTGGAAGATGATCTAATGTGACACAACATTAGTTTTTTTTTTTTATAGGAATCGCTGAGCAACTCAATGATGGTTAACACATAATTTCACTGAAAAAGATATCCCGTTTTATTTTCCTTCTCCACTTTAATTATTCTACTTAAGGGAAATTGTTTTCAAGTTATTTTAGAGAAAGTCAATACTAATTCTGGTTCAAATTGGTAGACAAACGTTTTATTTGATAAATTCCATACGGATGTTTAGACTGTGTTAGCAAGCACCTCTCTGTGGAAGTTTTAGTTCAAAATGAGGCAGAACTTTTCAACTTGATTTTGATTAAGTTGTGTAAGGATGCCACTTGTTCAATGTCCTAAAAAAGTTACCCAATAAAAGCTGGATTCTGAAATGAGATGTCTTAAAAAAAATTACTGCCACGTAAAATAAATTTCAATTAAATTTCAACTGATTTGCAATAAATAAAAAAGTGAACATAATCTGATGGAAGTGGTGTTTTCTGTGGCAGTTTTATTAAAGTACTACTGGTAGAAATTGTTTAAGATAATTATTGCTACGTGAAGAGGAGATTGTTTCCTTTATTCACATGATGTTGCCCTTATGATTTCTGAAATTGTAAAAGTTTAACGAGTATAAAACATTAACAGGTTTAACAGATTGCTTTAATTTGTTGATGTTTTTCAGAGCTATTAGCCTTTAAATTTACAAAATGGAATTAACCCTCTTCCAGCTGGACTAGGCACAGCCACTGGCACAGCTCTTTAGGGCATCTCTGGTTGCCTTCAGCATGGAGAGGATTAAAGGCCTAATTACGCCCAATATTTATGCCTTTAATTCCAGTGTATGTTATAGTGGTCAGTCATCTTTAAATTAGTTGTTACTTTAGGAATTTGACCGTTAAAACTACATATATGCCAATAATTTTTTAGTAACTTTCACAGAAATTGTATTGATTTTTTGTTATTGAATTAATAATTTCTGTATTTATTTTTATAGTATAGATTGAAAAGAAAATGCGAACTATAGATGCATTGTTTTATTCAATTATCAACAGTATAAATATATCTCAATATCTGGATTTCGTTTTAGCCAAGAAAATACCCATATTTGCATGTGTATATATGTATGTAAATAGTAAAAAAAATCTATATATTTATTTGTATGATATGTATTTATGTGTGGTCTGTATTGATATGTTATATCGATAGATAACATCTGTGTATATGTATTACAACCACATATGTCTTGTGGCTTGTTAGCTTAATAACATAACCTTAGCTTAATAACATAAGCCTATCTACGATGAGAGACAGTCTTCTCCTGTATTAACTATATAATATTACACAAGGATATTGATCAATATTTAATAATAATAATAATAATAATAATAAATGTATTGTTTTGCAGAAATTAATGTTGTTGGGTCTTTTACAATGATATTAAAAAAACTCTTTAGTTTGTGTGGATGTATGTGTGTGTGTGTGTGTGTGTGTGTGTGTGTGTGTGTGTGTGTGTGTGTGCGTGTGTGCATGCACATGCATTTGTGTGTGTGTGGGCTGGGTGGGTGGTGTTAGGTTAAAGGACTCTAAGTAAGGGTAATCACTTCTGTGAAAGCCACACATCAGTGGCGACATATCAAGCTGATCTATGGGGATTGATTCAGGCTTTAAATTTTCAGTTTCTGCTGTTATTCTTCAGGTTCTATGTAAAGTGTAGTCGTACAAATGTTTTACCGTTTCTGATGTTAGTTTTCCTTCGGACTGATATCGGCGTTCAATGCTGTGCTAGTTGAAGGTGATGTCCATCATAGATGATTAGTTTAAATGGATTAAAAATTCCCAAAGCGATGTTATGATTTAAGCGATATTAATTCACTTGCTACATTACAATACTTCCCTTGTCACAGAAATCATGTAAAATCTATTTTAAGATACAATTTGCACCTTCCAAAACTATATTCATGTCATATATAAGATGAAAGAAGATTAATATTAATTTGAGTTATCTCCCTTCCATATGCATTCTCAAAATGAAATCATTATAACAATTATTAATGTCCTTCACATATTTAAACAAATAATTTTGGAGATCTATTAATCATTGATTTTTTTGTATAAACTATCATTAAAATTAAGTTTATTAATTTATGATCTCATTTTGATTTTTTTTTTGTATTTCATAGTTGTTGTTTTTTTATGCTAGCTGTATTCAATTAATATGCAATTTCTCTCTGGTCAATGAAATAACACGTGAAAATTAAAAACGGTAGTCTCATATTTCCAAACAATTGATAAATTTGAAACCCCTTAACAATGAGAAATAAAAGTGTATGCTTACACTATAAGCTCATCTGTGATAATCAATAATAATTTTTAGTCCTATTTTCGCAAGCTGCTGCCATTTGGTCATGCTTCCGAACAGATGAAATGTCGCCCACATGAAATCAGACCCCGTTCAACGATATTCCATAATGCGATTTCATGGGAATTCTTTATACCCAGTGTTAAGAAGATGGTTTGTGTACACGTAGGTTTTCTCTGTTGGCGTTTACTTGTCGTGCGAGATGTGATGACATCGTAGGATATGTTTCATCGGTACTGGCGGAAGATATCGCATAGGTAAAAATTAGCGTTCCGAAAAAATTGTGTTTGATCAATCTTTAAATGTTGAATCAAATAAACTACTATGTATCATGCAGGTATATATGTTTGTAGAGGAATTTATTTTAAATGCATGCTTGTCATTTTTTCGCATGAACGTTTATTGATGTGCATCATTTGATGCTTGATTGTGATCAGTTCAGCATCTGTTATAATGTGAGGTTCGTTGATGTGAACATGTGGCCACGACTCCCAAATGACTCAACATACTTTTTATATACCATTTAATATACCATTCAATATACCATTTAGTATACCATTTAATATACCTTTGTTAGATTTATTATTTTTATGCCAAGGCTGACCTAATTGTAATATGTAAATGTTTGTAAGCATATACTACAGATTATTTAAAAAAAATATTATTGATATACGTTTTTATGTTAAAATGCATCCCAAGGAGGGACCAGTATGCCAAAATGAGCTAAGCTGGAAGGCAACTGTCACATCATTTAATACACACACAATATTAATAACAAATATACACTTCAACTGCCTGATGATGTCGGCATAGTTGCTGACGAAACGTCGTAGTTTATCTTATAGTTATATGTATATTTCATTTATATTTATCCTAAATTTATATATTGTTACAGTTGGAAGTTTCTTTTTAATTTTTCAGTTGGAATTTTTAATTTTACAGTTGGTAGTTTTTATTTTACAGTTTAAATTTGTATTGAATTGCTACATTAATAGCAGGTCAGCAATGCATACTCAAAACCATTGAGACATAGAAAAACAATATTTGAATTAATTATGCTAAATTTTGAACCATTCACCTAAATTTCCCATGATTTCTAATATATTTCTCTCTACAATGAAGCTGTCCTGAGCAATGTGAAATATGTATGTGTCCATTGGTTGATGTACATTCAGATATTATCAGAAAATCTACTATTACCTTTTTGTAAGGACACACATCAGAAATAACAGCCAAAACAACTGGAAGTCAATAGTACTTTGTAATGTGTTTCTGATTGTATCAAAATTGTATTGAAATATCTGTGTGATACATTTAGCAATATCAGGTTGGATTTGACGGTCGCGACATTGAAGACTATAAAGTAATCATATCATTTTTGATAGGTCGTCTTTTTCTGTATCGAATCAATATCATTGACAACTTTAATCTAGTTAGGAAGCCATGGCAACCAAAATTGACATTTTGAATTTGATAACTTATGCAGAGGTTTCGGAGAAGCTTATGTTTCAACTTTGAGTAAGTGTTTGTTCTGGAGGGGTATGTTTGGAATCATTGTTGGTTTGTACTCGTACTTACCGTAGCATTAATTAACATGCTTTGTGTTTAGATTAAAGTCACATACCCAGTGTCACATACCCAGTGTCACAAACCATCTGACATCGCCCATCCAGTGGTGTAGTTGTCAAACATGTGTTACCTGAAAGTATGTACATTTGATTAGTCTGCACAAATATATATTGAGCAACAAGCTACATTTTCCACATGTCCCACTGGTTTTCAATAGTTTCATATTATATTATTTACATATTTTTTATCTCATATTTTAGCCATATGTCTTTCAAAAGCTTTATAGCTCCCATCCTTGTCATTAGTGTAAAAAACCGCTGAGGTTTTGTTCATAAATCCTCGTACAAATGCTGAGTTCAGCATAAAATCTGCATCAAAAGTGTTCCATATCCTCGGTCCCAGATGTCAATTGGCTATTGCATGACCATATGTGGGCGTACTATTGTGACATCAATATCTTTAGATGTTACCCCACCAATCCCATTCACATCAGTTAATCCCGAGATTTTATTAGCTGTTGGGATCTATTATCTGACTATGTTCTATTCTCGGTATACTGTATCCTCGTCATTACCACGATATTGCTAATTTCATTCATCCTCAGCATTTGTCCCCGTTGCCCTACGGCAAGCGAGAATTGGGACGAAGATCTTGGGAGTTAATTCATAAAAATATCTGACCTAGTCAAATGTACTTGTAATTGGGTGTCATTTTTTATTCACAAAATGTTGTATCTGTGAAATATATTTGCATTAATATTTGTATCGCTTTCTACTGAAAAAGTATATCTTGTACCAAATAGAAGTATTGTGGCGTTTACATATTTGAAACTTACATTGATTGATATAAATTTTTGTGTTAAATGCATTTTTTATTATTTGTTAACAAGTAATATTCAGCTAAATGTTTTTTCTACCATTCAGTTAACTGTTTTTGTCTTCTATTGAAATAAAAAATCTTATGTAGCTAAATGAGAAAGCAGATTTTGTTTGTGATATCTTGATATCACGGTGTTAATAACATTGTTATTACAAAATTACTGACATGTTTCTGAACATAGCACTGTTATTATATATAGTAGTACATGGTATTTAGGCCAACTTATAGTAATTTATTGCTTTTCTGTACGTTTTCTCTTTTGTTTTTGCTGGTTTCAAAGAATTTTATTTTACAAATGTAACAAATGTACATCTACATATACTGCATATACCATTATATTTCTATTATTTTCTTCCATCAAGGACATTATTGATTAGGTTATCAATGCTTATTATTACTACCAAGTACAACATTGTTATACCTACAAGTATATTTAATATTTAATTTCAATTGAATAACTTTACAATTTCACTCAACAACCATAACAACAGAAATTTATATATTTAAAAATGTCCAATATTATTGTCTAAAATTATTAAATTAATAGTTCTTTGTGATGCTGAAAAACAATTGATTTACTTTATTTGGCCTCACGATTATCCAAATTATAGTGTCTCTATTCCAGTACAGTGAAACCCTAGGAAGTCTGCCATAGTAAATGTGTAGTTTCACCAAGTAAACAAGATATATACTGTCAGTCAGACCTCTTGTTAAGTAATCACAATTGATGTTTCTTACTAGATACTTATTACATAGGTCACACGTGTGCTTGCATGTTGTAGCTTTGGTGAAGAGATCATGTTTAATGATGAGTTATTATATTTGGAGAGTATATGTGCTGCATATATCATATAATATACTGTAACCAGATGGCAACTAAGGTGGTGCAAAGACATTGTGTTGTTACCTGGCCCCGAGATAACGAAATGTCGTCCCTCTGCATAAAATAATACTTACGTTATTCAAAATATTTTGTGATCATTATATAAACAGATTTTTTCTTACTTGTGCAATATGTTTAAAACATTTTTATTTTGGTTAGGGCAAATGAAATAAGAAAATGATT
>JAUTBV010004019.1:0-22891 GCA_032361325.1 Lepetodrilus fucensis | reverse complement strand
CGATCTGAGTATATTGCGTTTTAGCGTAGGAAAAATGGCAGCCACCAATGTTAAATCTATGTCTGAATCCAGAGATGATATGCAATTTGATATTGTTTACTAAAACCAAGGACTAGAACTACACCGTGATTGCAATACATACATGTATATATACATTGCCTGGTTATATATGATATTAAAGCACTATCATATTGCAAGTACAGAGTAGGCCTTAAATATACATTACCGGTACTAAATCCCCATAAAAATCCCCATATTCGCCTTCGGTTATAGAATATAAGTAATATTTTACTTCATTTTAAACATTTCTAATTTCGTGGTTTCAGTGGCATATTATAATCACAGTACAATCATATTGCAATCAAATATTGCTGTAAATGGCATTGGGTTTCAAACATCCCCATATACATGAACATGCATAGTCGGTAATAGAATATGTAAGAATATTACTTCATTTGTGAATATTTTTCGTTAATTCTTTACCTAACTGAAATTTTTTTTAAATTGTTTGAATATAATTATTACATACTAGTAGTACATACAGACAAGATACAAAGGCATGCTATGTGGAATAGTATTCAATTTAATATCGCTTTATAAAGTTCCATGCAAGCGCCATTCTTTACCTCCAACTCAGATTCCCGATCGAAGGGAGGCAACTCGAATTACAATTATCGATTCTATCAACCAAATAACAAGGTGAGCAACTACTATCGCATACATAATAGTACCGTACCTTACACGAAACCCCCCTGAAATCCTTTATGTTATATACGTGATGTATGAGTATGTATCTATGTAAACGCACTAAAAATATATCTGTTTGCAAAAGAGCAATGGGGAAAAAGGATTTCGGAATCGCTTCCGGCCTGTTCTCAGGGTTAGAGTCTTGTTACTTCTGTATCCGAGAAAAAGAACACGCCAAGATAAGGAACTCGGCGGGACACAATTAGATTTATTCTCAATTTCTAAGATAAAAACCTTCTCATTCATCGTCCGTTTTCGTTAAAACTAGATCGCCAGAAACCGCGGAGCTAAGAAACACTACGATAAAGATAAGCCCGGGTTTCCCATCGGCAAAGGGGAATTAATCACCGCCAGAGTGCGCTTTTTTACTCGATTTGACATCACACGTAGAGGGCGCTATCACAAATACCGATGTTTCATTAGATCGGGGTCGAACGAGTAAACTATGTCATCCGACGAGATTTGTCGTTATAATGATGCCAGAATCGTGTTTTAGCTTGTCTAACAACTTATTCTAGTGCGGACTGATATGCTACTTCTAAGTAAAGGACAACTCTCTGATTTGTTAAACAAGATCACGTGACATAAGAATCTTTGGGGGGTGAGGGGTGTCAAACATTAAACAAGTTATTTAATTTACTTCTATTATCATACTTCACGTATGTTAATGTAATTGTGTTGTTTTGACAGATATAAATACGCACCAAACTGTTAATGTCATTATAAAACATAAGAAAAAGTACGTTCATCTTGGTTTTTTAAAAACAAAACGAGGGTTAAATTTCAGGTAATTAACATTTCAATTGATATTGTAGATGTGTGTACATGCATTTGCTTGGAAGTTTTCCATACAAAGCAAAACAGTGTCTATAAAATCAAATTAAATATGACGTAATAATGTATCACATAACTTATTATGATCCAAATCATTTCAACATTTCCGCCATTGAGTATAGACTATATATTTACGCAATAAGCTGCTTATGTGGAATGGTTTGTATATTTTATACACTATTCTATATTATTTTATAGATTGTAATATGCCTAATGAGTATTCAAACAATAGAATTAATATACCATCTATACTTTACAAACTATTATCACCCGGTTTATATGGTGTCTAGGAAATAGCATTCCACTTCCACCGATCCAATATTGGCGTAAATTAACGTCGATAAACAAACGTCAACGATTACGCCACTAGTCAGCCAATGACGCCATTTAAACACCGAGTGTTCACTGTAGATTATTTAGTAAACTCGCGTAGATCATTAGAAACATTGTGTGAGTATTAGTTCAGTTCCGCGTAACACGACTCCCAAACTAAAGGGTGTAGTCAACATATTCCGGTGCAAGGAAAACACGCACCAGTTGTGTCGGGGGAAATATTGTCAATTCTTTGTTTACGCGCCCCTCGAATCGCTATCTTAAAGAAAGCAAGTTGTCACTCGAAGGCAACCGTATCTCCAAAAACAGTAGTTCTCACGCTTTGCCCCCATTAAACTTACACGTATATAAACAGTCCTTCTTTTCCAAATGGTTTAGATAAGTGTTGTAAAAATAATATCTCCATTGAGAGAATGTCCAATGTAAGCATCGAAGATGCACCGGTAGTTGGAGTAATCTCCCTTGCTCTATGACATCCCTACCCCCTACGAAAACACCGTAACGGGGGTATGCACCGCTAGACCCAAAATATTCAACATGGTCATGTTTGTGTTAGTTTTTAACTCTTTCCGCGATATTTTCCTCGACGCCATTTTGTTTCAGATCGAGTTACCTCCCCTTCATTATCTTTCTACCCAGGGCTTGTCAAAATTACGAAATTGACATCTTGACACGAGTATCTTGAAACTGTAGATGGCCTGTTCTCCCCGTGTTGTGTGAAATAGTAAAAGGGCTGTACAAATGATTGGAGTAGATGGCGCTGATTACATGATTGAGAGCGTGGCTACTTCGGGAAACGTGAGAAAAATGTGTTGCGCAGATATTGCGTAGGTTTTATGATGGACGTATTTCGCTTTGGCATTTCTTCATGATGTATAATGCCTAGTCTATTCTATGTTTAATTCGTTGGCTTGTCGCGTATGAATGACAGATTCCTGCTGTGACGGAAAACAATACCTCACTCCATTGACATGGGATTGTGTTTTATTTATAGTACATTATATATTAATTTATATTAACAAGTATGGTAGGTATACATACCTTAAACTTTTAATAATAATTCCAATAGATTAACATTTACATGTTGAATACATGTATAATACGGCTAAAACGTCCAAACGCCAAAACGTCCAAACGCCAAAACGCCCAAAAAGCCAAAACGTCCAAACGCCAAAACGTCAAAAATTGGCTAAACGTCCAATATGTTAATTTGTTGAACCATGTATAAATTATAGTTTGTCATGAAATGCATGCATTTTAATAAAGAAATGGATTATATATCGGATAACTAATAATACTTGATTACGATTGCTCTGCTATATGTTTGTACATATTGAATACACACTGATGTCGGAAGTGAACAGGAATTGTACCATAATGATGTTCACACTGGTTCGTTCATTCCGATACTGTTACAACTGTTACAAACACGTGTACTGTTATCCATGTAATCGCCTTACCAAGCCAAACTCCCTCGCTGTGAGTAGAATTACCTCAATCAGCAGCATTTATCAGTCTCCGAGAGTACAGGCGATCATATTTGAAAATTTGAATCAATTTCCTTCACATGAGAATCTGTCTGAAATCTACAACCACGTGTCGGTTGTACATTTCAGGTTGTACATTTCATCATGTCGCTACATGGGGGTTCGAAGTAGGATCGGTATGTCGAGCAAAGTAGCTTATTAATTACAGATAAATCCCTGTTCGGGGTGCTGTATTTAGGCCGCTTCAATCAGCGAGGCCCAAAGTGTTGATTTCTCTGTAGATATCAACTAGCTTCGTGCCTGGGTCTTGTTGATTGCAGTCGCGTCGATTTCACAACCAATTGTCAAGAGTTCGGTCTGAAATGCACTCAGAACAGATTAGAGGGGAAATGCAATGATAGAGATGCAGAACTTGAAGTTAATGCGGAGGTTTATCGGTTCTGTGCGATGAAAACACAGCGCGTATAACACCATCACACCTTATTTATCACATCTTAAATCAAACCTTACGGCACCAAAGATATACGATATTCATTCAAACAATCTCCACCAGAGCACACACAAAATATATTCTTTTTTTTCGTAGCGAGGCAAAATATTTTCAGGATAACTAGATTCGGTATATAAACATGACATGAATATTTAATTAATATGAGGAAATATATACATGCAATGAAGTACAATCGTATTTAAATTTAAAAAATAAGAGAACATTGTATTTTGAAATGGTATATATATAGAGAATTTTAATATACGCATGCTTTCTGTACTTTAGACTACAAACACTTGCCATGTTAAAATGTCAACTAGGCATATGAACATATTAATGACAAGTCATCAGTCTATTTGAGATAAACAGACAAATATTATCATTACCGCCTCGAGTGACGTCCCCTTGCTTGACAGATGCCATTTTTCTTGGACATTGGGCGGCGTGGGAAAGTCACAAGCCCTGGGCTGACCACGAGAAACCACGCGATATACTCGCCGTTCCTGTTTTTTACTTATCTAAAACGGACAATGCATCATTATGCTGACCTGTTCTCGTTAAGTCAGTTAATCTCGTGTACCTTTCGTGATTCCGCCAGTAACGAGGAAAATTAATTGGTTGGTGTATAAGTGAGCTGAAAGATCATCATGTTACCATTGCAAGTATGATTCATGGTAGATTAGAATCGCGGATTAATGGTATTACATGTATATATTAATTTTAAGGGTTTATTATTCTGAGTAATTACCATCATCGTATTTCAAGTATCTACATTTAGTTTAAAGATTATGTTATTGACCCAAATTATTATGGTATTAGGTAAAAGCAGCACCGCTAATACGAGACCAATTCCATATAAAATACAAAGTATATCATTAAAACAATATACAAATATACGAATATACACACTGGTAAATACTATGTGAAGAATATATATGTGTAAAGTGCCAAGAATTATAAGAATTTAATGCATAAACTGACAAACCCCAAAAAGACACACTATCCGTATTTTTGACCATATCCCATTAAATAGTGTGATATTGAATTTCTACAAAAATAGACAGTCAATTATTTTACGTAATGCCAATGTCATGATGCGGATTTCACTGATATAACACACAGATGATACATTAAGATCACACTAATCTGAATACAATGCTTGAGACCAAAACACGAATCTGAACATCCTCCCTTGTCAATCATGTGGTAAAGACAATAACCTAGCCTTCAATCCCCGCCATTTTGAAATGTCACTCTGGCTCAAATCGTATGGGAAAATGTCACCGCAAATCTCGTGTGCATCGCAAGTGAGTAATCATTGTGCATTAACTGCGTGGTATCTACAACAGACAACCGAAATCTGGGTACTGTTGACCATTTGTCACCGTAAGATGGAGCCACTTAACGCTGTCAAATCGGGGATCACGTGAGACAGTACCGCAGTGAAGCCCTCTCACATTTACTGCGGAACTAGCCACGCCTAATTAATATAGAAGCTGTCTTTTACTAAGCTTACATGATACGTGTGTGAACGTTTGTATGTATCGTTCTAATGTGTGTCGATACAGGATAGGTTACAGTTAAACTGGCACGGCTTGTATATGTTTTGGGTAAACACACTCGGAAATGTTTAAATGTTTGAAGGTTAAATTGGTACAATACCTCTGTTTGAAGATAATAAGATATTGCCTTCATCAAGAGATTGTCAATTTAACATTGTAAATATTTATTGCATACCGGAAATTCGTTCACTAGTAGATGTATTTTAATAAACATAAACAGCAACTTATGATTAGTAAATACATGAAACTGTGTTATTTCCTTCATTTGTATATACATTATACATTAAATACAGTGTCGTAATGTATATATCAATTTATTTAATTTATATCAAGGTTAAGGCGTGAACATACCTAGAGTAAATAATACATATCACTTTATCTGCTTTCCGGTTTTTCATAAATGTACAAGAAATAATTAATTGACGGTAAAACGCATGCATTAATACTAAAGATACATTACTAATATCAAAAGATGAATTATAACACACCGATATGAATATTGACATTTATTAACACCATTTAATGCTTTTTTCCCAGTTAGAAAAATTCCGATCTCACTATTCATTGCCAAAGGGTCGGACGACTCTTTAAGTCTTTATTGAATTATGTCATTTCCTTTCAAGCCGTTTACACCAGAGTCCCCAAAGACGCAGATGTAAAATAACGAGTCGCGATCTCTTTCGATTAATATCCTAACCTTTAAATTGTTCGTCTCGCGGCTTCGTTCTTCACTTCTAGAGAATGCTTCACATTTTGTGGACACTGCTAAAGTTACCCCTAGCAGGCAAATGGTTTGTTGTCTTCTCCCGTAATATTTCAATATCCTTTGCAAAGAAAACACTCTCTCGGCGGAAGGGAAACTTAAGAAGAAATGAAGAACCGGGGAAGTAGGGCTAAGTGTGCGAGTAATTTAGGAGGAAATTTCTGCAATATGCTCAAAACAAATATACTTTGGTCTTTTGGGAAGGGGGCTATTTGGGGGGAAATCAACGCTACGGTTTGGGATTAACAACTGTAGGGCGTCTGAGAGGTAGTATAGCCTGGGAAATGGGATATTACGTTGAATTTAATTGGAATGTTAATGAATCTTTTCATTATTACATTCAGATAAAGGTTTAAAATGTGTTAGTTGAGATGACCCAAGAAGCAGATAAAACGTCGCTGTTTCTTTTAATAGAATGTAATTCAGATTTATTTCACGGTTAATTACCAAGGATTCAATTAAGTCTGAAATGGATACATTGACTATTTGAATACGATGCCTGCGATTATTCTAGGTCGTGGAATATGCTTTGACGATTGTAAAATCAAACTGTTTTGATGTCAAAGAATACATTTTTATCTTTGTTTGTGGCACCAACACCGTTGGCTTTTGATCTTGAAGCGGAAACATTGTGTTTTCCACCATAGTGACGACTGATAAACAGATGCGAGCTGGTAGTTAACAAGTTCTAGTCGAGAAAGGCCAACGATACAAGAGATATACCATGTTGGACTTCCGCTTGGAAAATGGCCGACCGCGATTAGCACGTGCATCTCGTGAGGAACGTGATTTGAGCATGAGAACTAACGAGGACTCGTTGGCAACTGCCAGGAGCGAGCTGGATTCCTATTTACATTGTCGATGTTTAAAGGGGAAGCGTAGACGAAACGAGAAGCGTTGTGCTTAGATGTAGAATCACGGGCTGGAATTCGCCAACAATGTGAATGCCAATTGCGAGATGAAAGACAGGAATATACTAGCTCCCTGATATTGCTGCTTTGATATTCAAAATGTCGCATCTTACTACATTAGGTCTGTTAATTTCGCTACGCACTGGGAATGATTATTTTGACAGTTGTGTATGCCTGTTTAAGAAAGCTGACAGATACGGTTTATTATTGTTTATGTGGCTGTCTTGAAACCGTGGGGGTAGTAGCTTCGGTCGTTTCTATGACTATTTTCGTCTGTGAGAGTTTGACCGAGATCGTAGGTGTGGAAATGACAATTGTTTGTTTATAGTCGCACATAAAGGGATATAGTAATGTAATAAATTCCAAATTGAAAACGATATTGTAAAACAAACAAGCATATATATAGGTGTTTGGTATCAAACTGTCTAACATACATGGATCAAACCGTGGAATACCGAGTTTTGTCATATAATGATGAAAATTAAAAAGAAAGTACTAGTATTAAAAAAATAGTTGTATTGCTCGAAAGAAACCCAACTAATTTTTAATTATAGTTTGATTTACTAACTGTGTTATTTAAAAAAAATTAAGACCCATTAAATGTGTAACTATATATTGCACGTTCAAACGTTATGTGTAGTATTAGTTAGTGTGTGTGTGTGGATGATGCACTGTCTATTTTTCAAAACAACAGTTATAACTGTTGTTAGAAAGTGTTGTTATAAAAATTCTATGTTCGTTTCTTTCAATATTCCTGTCAATGATAATGCAGGGGAAAATACCTAACGAATGATGATAGTGAACGAAGCGGCGCTTAAATATCCACGAGTGACTAAAAGATGCTATCTGACTTTTGACTTACAATGTATATTTTGCTTACAATTGGCTTACATATTGAAGTTATTTTGAGGTGGTAATTTACATACATAATTCTGAACACTATTATGTGTGTGTGCGTGTGTGTGTGTGTGTTGGGGGTGGGGGGGTATTCAGTATGATATATCGGTAGTATTTTTGCTTTTGAATTGTATTGTTAAATGACGAGTAGGAATTTTACAAATTTATATAATCAAAAGTTAAACACATTTTGTATCCGGGTGTCAACGTAAATTCCAAATTATGTCCAATGGTTGGACAGTTTTATTGTTTATTCACTGTTAATGTTCAGTCTGCTCAGGGGATAAAGACATACATAAATAATCCATGTACAAAGCGTATGACTCCAACATTGGAAGTTAATACTACATTCAGATGCAAATACAGTGGATCAGTTACATAGATATATGAACAATGTGCATTTTAAAAAATAAAGTTTTATTCGCCCTGCCTTACGGAGTTGTATATTTTCAGAACGCAAACTATCGAAACTGAACGATAACTCTAGAACTACGTGCTAGTGATGATTGAAATTAACATATTTTTCTTCTGTGACTGAAATACACCACTGCACAAGGCACACGTTAGGCATAGGTAGCTTCAGAAGCAGCAGCACACTCTCCGAAATCAGCATAACACTCTCCGAAATCAGCAGAACACTCGCATGTTCTGGCTTTAGCTTTTAACTCATATGCGTACATTAGCAGTTGGGGCTTCCTTTAAAACGATGCAATATATTTCTCTATCAGTTTTCTGTCAAGCATGCTGACGTGACGTTTTTACTTCGTAGTAAAACACGTCTTGTTAGAAACGTTCTAAGATGAATTCCTCAATAGGTTAAGAAAATTATGAGATGGTTTAAAAGGCAATATCACAGTCAGAATACATTAAATATAATATGTCTTTATATATCACCGATATATTGCTAGAGGAGCGTGATAGTACTAGTAGACATGCAGATTTAGTCAATTTGTTAGCTCTTAGTACACGTGCATTTAACTCTCCATTCATAAATAGTAGTATCCCGTCACATGTAAATGAGGTAATACGAAATAGTTCCCTAATTTGCATAGTTATTAGTCTTCAGATACACGAACTATCTGTATACTTGTTTGTTCTCATAAACTTACTTAAATTGCAGCCCTATTACTGGTTATTTCACGGTAATTTGGTAAAATGTTAATAAAGACTATGTTACTTTACATGTGATGATGTGTGCACATAATATATGGCGAAATTAGGAAATAAATGGGGGTAAATCGGCAAAAACAGTGTAAATAATGTCCATATTCAACTTTCCATTAGATGATAAAGTTG
Source organism: Lepetodrilus fucensis (assembly GCA_032361325.1). Classification (NCBI taxonomy): domain Eukaryota; kingdom Metazoa; phylum Mollusca; class Gastropoda; order Lepetellida; family Lepetodrilidae; genus Lepetodrilus; species Lepetodrilus fucensis. Next base: position 13,571 of record JAUTBV010004019.1, on the reverse strand, counting down.
TATAAATGGTAGGATGAACTACTGAGAATACCAGTACTATATAAGCGGAAGTGGATGGGAATTCCATGTATTGAAAATCGTGTCGACCAACACAATAGTTTTCATAGTAACACCGTAGACTATTCATAGTCTCAGAGGATGAATATAAATAGTTTAAATACATGTTATATTGATTGGTATTCTATTTATATGAAATGAGCCGCTGAAATTATGTATCCTTTGTTCTCCAGTAATCTAGACTTTCTTATCTGATCAAGGGTGATATTGTGAATACTGTATGGTGAGAACAAGGTGTGACACAGACTACCAAAACGTTTCGTTTAATTCATTTCGTTCGTCAATGGTCAAAGAATCCAAGTAGGCCTATAATGGTTCTTACCACAAACTCGTCTTGTTCTTTATTGTTTTGTTTTATTTGGTAATTCATCACAAATAAAAACAAATTTTTAACCATTTTCTCCCTAAGCTAAAACCTATAATTAGATGTCTGTGATAATTTCTCTTCTAGACATAGTATGCATGTCTTACGCTTCGAGTTATCTCCGACCTACGTCTGGGGGTCATTTATCTCAAGACTTTTCTCCCCACACCTTTAATACAGTTCTCATCACCGGGACATATGTTACTATTCAAGTAGTCGTCTGCTCATCAGTCTGCACGTGCCACGCATAACCCGTGCAACATAATCTACTCCTTCTATATTCTGTAATCTCGTCCCCCGTACATAACAGTTTAAAGGGAGATAATCAAATAACGATGCTATCACGTCCGCCATTATCTACTTGGAACTATCAAAACAGGGAATCGCGGGAACGAAACATGTGTCTTTGCTTATTAAACATAAAATCTTTACTGTTTCAGCAAAACAGGGGGATTTATGAGTCCGAGGGAGAAAGGGCAGCCATTAGACGAGAGATGTTGGTAAATATTCTGTGTTTGAGTTGAAGAATCGGCCCTATCTTTAGCTCATACAGTGTAGTAAATCGCCCGCTATCTTAGCATGGTCATGTTTCTCATGTCGAAAGGGTGACCTATCAGAAACATGATACTACTTTGCTATAGTCGTTCCGATAAAGCTACGGTGAATAACGAGCACGTTGATTGGCTCGCTATCGCCAGCTTGTCCGTTCCGCCATTTTGAATGTATGGAACATTCTTAGTATGGTTTCAACAACTTGGATTCCTTGTTCTTACATTGCGTTTCCCTTGTAAACAAGTCTGTCTGTATCAGAAACCGTTTGATCCGAAATGATGTCCCGTGCGATAACAACTTTTAAAGAGTCGGATTAGAAGAAATGTGAAATCTTCAACTGCCATTACTGTCTACATTAAAACGAACCGTATATGTCTTATCGTTGTGTCTATATACCAATCGGACGTTTATTACACGCAATGAAGATTTTATTGCCAAGTTCCTGCTTTCTCTGGAGGTTCTGCGCATGCGCGAGATAAAGTACGTCCCTGCGAAGCCGTAATTGGAAACACGTTTGCGTTCAGTTAACTCATAACGTTTATTTATGACATAACGTTAACACATTATTAAAGTCTGACTGCAAATTGCTGTATCTTTGCACATTCTTGGTATCTCTATCTTCAATTTGCTTTTCGAAATATTGCCCAAATGTTGCGACAGGTTTCATATCAAATTGCTGTTGGACTAGCAATCAAAACGTTAACTGTTAAATAAGAAACGAAATGAGAATACGAAATGTATTGCAGTTTCAGAAATAGGTAGTATAATACATGGGAATACGAATTGGCAATAATAACACTTGCATGATAGGTAGGCAACATCATCATGGTATTTCTATAGATAGGATCTACTATGGTAACCAAGAAAGGATTTATTATTATAAAGACGATATAAGTCCTATGAACTAAATAATTATATTCTGCATATGATAAATGGCTTCAGTTTAATTTCTTACTTGTCCACTATCTACCATATCGTCCTTAAAATTGATTTTCAGCTCTGTGGTAGCCTAGCGACTTGCATACATAGCTTCTTTTCTCAATTAATTTCTACTATTTCCGGTATTCATGATAAAAGTATCCAACCAATAATTTAATATCACGACAGTGGAAACCTTAGTAGTCCCATACTTGTTATTGTACATATACATTTATTCAAGCCAAATAATGCTATTAAAATATGTCATTCTTATATGTATTTTATCATGCTACTTATTTATACTGTATCACTACTGGTATGTAATTGTAAATAATAAAATAAAATAAAACATTTTAAAGTTTTTTCACTTTTGTTTCATCATTTTGATTTTATGTTCCGACCACTGGTACCTTTACATTGAGAGACACGAAAACATCACATGAAATCAACAATAGATTTCACGTTACTTTTCATAACAATGGAAATGACCAGCATCCTGAAAATTCAAATCCCTGTCAGAATTTTCTCACGGAAACAAAAATATATCTAAGAAACATTCTGCATTTCCTTTCGCCCCCTCATTTTTTCCCCCGTCTCACAGTGACTAGTGATTGATAGTTGTGAAATCTACATTGTTTGTGTGTGTACATAACAGCGAGTGTACATTTCACATTTTTGACGACCGACCAAGCTGATTTGAGAGCTTCCATTCCATTTTGTCTTGTACCTGCCAATTTCAGATTGATACAGAATGCATGAGATTTCTCACCAACGGTTGCCTGCGTCTCTAGGGGGTAACCCGAAACCAGGCTTCCCCCCAGGTATCTATCTTGCGAGAGAACAGCGCTGACAGCTCAGGGAAGGAATATAATGCAAGGTTACATTAGGCGGGTCGGTGGCAAAAGATAAGACTGTTTTAAGGGGGGTGGGAATCGGAAGATAGAGAGAAGGGTTAAGGATATCGAAGGAGAATACAATAGATTAACGGTCATTACATATGTACGACCATCACGCCTCAAAGACTATAGCACGGGTGCGGGTCGCTAGGGGTCATTAAATGCCAAATAGCTTCTGTTGTACGTAATTATATATATACAATATGTCAAAGTATAAGCTTGAGATTGTTAAAATGATAAGGCGAATATTACTTTATTGAAGGAAGGACAATCATATGTCATATGTTAACGCGTATTTGCTTTTAAAACATATATAATATGTGCAATTATTTATACAATGCTTGGTCAATTATTGTTGAGAAAAAAAAGAAGAGATTTTTCGTTACTTTCAAGAACGTACAAATTACGATGCACATGTACTTTGTTTAAATTTGACACAACATGAAACATGCTACATTACATATTTACTTTTATTTTCTCATACCGGTGTAATGTTTGTGAAAGGGTTAATTTCATGTCTGGTTTCTTGAAATGTTTGTACGTTTCCAAATAATTTTATTTATTTATTTATTTATTTATTAAAGTAGATATTTTAAATATTAAACGAATTGCTTGCTAAAATTACAAGTAATGTATTTTGAAACATTTATGTCGTTTTGTTTTAATTGAAAACTTATTCATCTTGAAAACGATTATATTATAACTATCCTAATACAATTACTGATTACGATTATATTATAACTATCCTAATACTATTACTGAATACGATTATATTATAACTATCCTAATACTATTAGTGTATGTAAATACATTATTATGAGGTCATTAAATAACTTAATAAAGAATAAAATATTCATATTCTGTTACATGTTCCGTTATACGTTACTCAAAGTACTAGAAAAAAATATATTTAAAAGATAATGTCTATGTACAGTAAACTGTAGGTTACTAGTATATGGGCCTACAGTACATGCACCACCACATTATTTGAAGTGTTGAGGTATCTGTGACTATATCTGTATATTTGTGTATAAATACGTTAACACTGTCGTCTATGGGATTTTATTTAGTGGTATATAACCTATAGCATGTCTTAAATAATATATTAAAAACTATATATAATGTAAATAATATAGTTACAAAGTAGTAGATAGTACACGTTTAGAAACTACAACGCCGAAAGATCTACATTCCTACCCAACATACATTAACGACCTACTGTCATCGGTATATTAATAACCGCCTCTAATTAGCAAATCATGTTCAACATAATAGCATAGCGTTGAAACCAATGTAATGTCTTAACTATGATTTGTGGACACGAGGTATCTAATCCACTATGGTACATTAAAACAAGAATTTACAGGACGGCGTGGTTGCGATATAGGAATTCCTAATCCAACATCTGTTTAACAAGAATATATACACTTCACGCATGCTCCGGTGACTGGTGTTGATACGATCACGTACATTTACTGAAGGGAAATCATGCGAGAAAATGTTAGATAGTGTATGACTTTTTTGAACTTATATATCTACTACAATGCGCTTCGTTTCATATTTAAAATATCCAATTTTTAGCTATAACGGAAAATAAGAATGGAAATAAAATGGAATCGTAATGGTGACGTATTTTACTGACGAAGAAGAAGGAGAAGGAGGAAGAGGAGGAGAAGAAGAAGAAGAAGAAGAAGAAGAAGAAGAACAAAAACAACAAGATTGTGTATTTTATTCCTATACGTATTTGGAAGAAGAAGAAGATTTTGTATTTTAGTGTTTAGCACATTTATTTTGAGGAAGAAGAACAATATATACTTTAGACTTTAACTCATGGTATATATTTTTCAAGACGAAAACAAATAAGAACAATTCATCACATGCTATAGTTGACATAATAATAAACGTTATTTCAGTTTTAAATAGCATGTACCAATGCTGACTAGGTTTATCATACACTGTATCATAGTTTGTGCATTTTAAGGTGTTGTTAAATATGTACATTTTGTGAACTATTGAGGCGTATAACATTAGTTTATAAAGAAACAGCTTTGTGGAATAAAATTAAACGAAGACAAGGAACCAAGATTACGAAACCTTTTGAGTACGAATTTAGGCTGAACTTGTTTATGTTGATATTTGAACAAATTGAGTTGAAAATGAACTCAGATTCAAGACAGTTTCTGAATCTCGGGGCAAGAACAAATATCAAAGTAAACCAGAAAGAGTTTTTCATTATTTACTTTTATTTTTTATATATGTATTTGTATATGCATCGATTGGAATAAATGTACAATATATATATATGTATTACTATGAACTATTGAGCAAATTATCATTATTAGTATACTACAATCAATGTCTATGAAATATCAACAAACGAATCGCAAACCGGTTTTCGGCGTGTTTAATGTGAACTTGATAAAACAGTACATCTGTTGAAGTGTATTTGAAGTAAACAATATGAAGTAGCACCTGTGTGGCCGACGGTAAGACTGCCGGACATTGGTCAGTTTCGGACATCACGTGATGGATGACCAGGTGCTGGTTTTACACAGGTCCTCGCTCTTTATGACAGATACATGAGTTCACTTGTTAATCAGGATTAGATGTTCACGTCTCTATATGTCTATTGCTTTCCAACTCATGTAGATATCACTCCAGATTGAAGTGCATGTTTACCTTGCTTTGAAATGTACACGATGTATAGCATGAGCTGCGTACACCTGAGTGTCTGTCGGACATGTACATTTCAGGTACAGCTTACTGAAACCAGTAGTAGATTGCAGACATACTACTTTGCGTTTAATTAATTATCATTAAGAACAAATGTAGCGAAATGAGTGTTATTAGATAATATGGAAGACTATTCGTATCTTCTACGACTTCTCGAAGCTCTTGTATATTCACTATATGGACATATACTATAGTCTACGAGACCGTAGAGCTCTCGTAAGTGCCTGATCGCTGAGTATAACTTCTAAGAGATCGCTTCGACAGTGTTATGCCTCTTTATAATTATCATGACATTAAGAACAAATGTAGCGAAATGAGTGTTATTAGAGAAACTGGTAGACTATTTGTATACTGCTGTCTATACCAATTTTCGAAGCTCTCGTATCGACTATACCGACTACGAGACCGTAGATCTCTCGTAATGTGCCATGATATCGGTTTTCGAAGCTCTCAAACATACCACGAGACCATAAGAACTCTCGTATCAATCTCAAATACCGGTACATGGGGATCGTGCACTTACGTGAGCACTATATATGTTCTCATGGTGGAAATGAGAGCTACGAGCAACGATAGCCAGGTGTTGATTTCTTCAATTTTCCAAGTATTATTTCCCCTCGAAATTTACGATAATTGTACACATCTTTAGCACATTCGGGTATAGTTCTCATTGAAGTCTACTACATGTTTTTTATTTGTTTATTTAGTACTATGTGTACACACACGATGCATACAGTGTGCACAAAGGTTTCGAAACTTCTGGGCCTGACGTAGACAATATTAGTATATATTCGGAAACGAAATAGACCTACTAGTACATGCATTTAATGTTCCATTTGATGAGCGGAAGAGTTGCTGATCTCAAAAGTAACAAGAATTAAGTTGATCATTCCTTTTTTAGTATACGATTTCATGCCAATCATGGTCAACTCACTTTTTTTTTTGCGCTTAAATTTCAACGCAGATGATTTGAGCATGGAATCGTATTCTAAATAGGTTTCGTAACATTTGGTCCTGATGTTAGAAAACGTTCCAGATGGTTGCTTGCACGGTATACATCACCAATAGAACACACATTTCGAAGTAAATTTACATTGAACACACGTATTAATCGATCTACAACGTCTGCACACGTTGTGTGTACTATTACATGACAGCTAACCTTATTAGTCATAGGAAAATATGTTGTAAAAATAACCTGACTTATATATATATAGGAACGCAACGTGTTGTAAACGTAACCTGACTTATAAATACAGGAACGCAACGTGTCGTAGTGTATGTATGATATGATAATTTTATATTTTACACATCAAGAACCCGTTGCTCAGAACAGTTGTAACTACAATTGATTGTAAGTCAAATTTGATGGACCCATAAAAAATGTAAGTCTGGATGCACGAAACACATTTATCTCTACAAAATATTTAGCTAACCATAATCTGAAGTATTGTAAAGATAAAAGTGTTTCATACAATGGACTTACACTTGTAGAAAATCCCAATAAATTGACTTATAATCAATTGTAGCTACAATTAATTGTTTTGAACAATAGGGCTTAGGCCATACTTGCAAGTATATCTAGAAGTACATGATTGTTGTATGTTGATTCGTATTAAAATGAACCACGAATATCGAGGTATGTAGTATTTTACATTATTTAATCACTTTGATGTATATCTAAAACAAATGGAAATTAATGTTACATGAAATCGTGCTAAAAATAAAAAAGTCACGGATAGATTGTACCGGTAGTGTGAGCGCCGTTCGCTGCTATAGCAAAACCAATGTCGTACACCCGAATTTACATCCAATGCCTACAGTGAAACCCTTTCGTGAAACTATTATAGTCTGTCATTAGTCAATGTGTGCATCCCTCTTTAAAGCTGTTTCAATCGATGTGTGTTACTATATTTGAACATTAATTTCTTATACGTGTAAATATATAAATCAATATATTTAACAATTGTTGTCGAAAGGTTAAACATCCACAAGATAAGAGTTCTCAAAGTACCAGAAGATCGTTTGCCTCAGTTCACATGCTATACGTAGAAAATAATAATGTCCAATTACTCGAAATATAAAATAAAAACCCTGCTATTTCATGGTCAGCACTTTAAAGAGATAGACACACCTTTGGTTAGAATATTTTTAGACTTTGTGATAGACACGTGAAATGTTACTTTCTCTCATATTTAGCAGTGTCAGATAATGAAGTGATTTAACATACTGGATGACGAAGAGAAAATGAGAAATGCGCGCGTGTTAGTGTTTGAAATGTATAGATGATCACAATACATGTATAGTTGCTATCTCGGTATCACTGGAACTCAATAAAAAAAGATTTCGAGAGAGAGAGAGGGTGGGGGAGAGAGGGAGGGGGGGATTTGTCGGATGACGAAGAGAAAATGAGAAATGCGTATGTTAGTGTTTGAAATGTATAGATGATCACAATACATGTATAGTTGCTATCTCGGTATCACTGGAACTCAATATTTTTCGATTGATACACTGATAAGTGAAATTCATACATACATAAACCTTTAAGTATGCTATGAGGGTATTTATACATTGTCCATACTCGTTGTGTCAACGTTCTGGGTATCTATTTTGTGAACCCTTCTTACATATATTTCATGCAAGACTAATGAATGATGATTGATATGCTATAATATTATTAAATTGTGTTACCTGCTTTTAATGATTGATTTAATTTGCAATTCACACTCTAAACATGATCTTTTGAAAGAGCATGTTACCAAAAGCTGCTGTTTGAGTAATGCAACTATTAACATATTGTTTATAATGATATTCAAAATTAGAGATTAAATATACATGTATGTATCAAGATAAAATGTAGTCTACCAGCTGTCTCTATTCAATCGGAAACAATAGAATTACATTAGTCGTCTGCAACTCGGCTTTTGTACACTTAAACAAATCCTACAATAATAACATGAATCTCAGTTACCAAAAAAAATAAAAAAATGTTTTTATTAAAAATACACAAATCTATTCAATATGCAGAATCCGCGCAATAAATACCAGTTGTTATGGGTGTATGTCGCAGGCGTCAGTATTACTATGATAATTATGTAACGAATTAAAGACTATACAGAGAGAAATTGTTTTTAAATAGTGTCTCACCCATTGTTACATATACAAGTATAAAATACATAAAAAACACACATGCCAACAATGGCCGCCAATATTGGCTATGAGAGACATATAGTACAGTACCATTCCCGGTGTACAATGTGTGTTCCCGGTGGGTTCCTTCCCGCGGTGTACGATGTGTCGAAAGTTGGGAATAAACGTGCTCTGACAGCGAATTAAATACCAGTATGACACAACCGTGTGCACTACTGTACAAGTATTCGCATTATAATTCGTATACATGCTGTTTAAAATACATGGTTAGTAATAAACTTCCAAACGTTAATACGCTGAAATATATAATCCACGGTATACGCATACGAAAGCATCCTCGAAACGCCGGCCATTATGACTACTCATAATCTTCATAATGGTTTGTGTTTCGAGGATGAATCGAATGGTACTCTTAAAATACACTTAAAAGTTTATCCGAAGTGATATTCCGATTACTATATTTATTATTACAATAGGTAACATGTATATACCGGTATGTAACATTAAAGTTATTTCAATTAGTAATTTATTTGACATTACATAGTACTTAGATTTCTGTAAACTGCATGATAGTTCACAAACATGAATTGGAAATTATTACATCCACAATAATACTACACTATACATTTTATTTTGTTTTGAATATCATGTAGAACAAGCCGTTGATTACACGTGCATTGACTTTAAATTTCTGATATTTTTTTTTAATATCCATACATACTGAAATATCCGTTAGATCTATATATACAATAAATCGAGATTAAAAAAATTAAATACAAAAAGAATATATATATTTTTTAGTTTTTAACTGATTTATCTTAATATAAAACCATAACACACCGTTCTATTTACAAGACACATGCGTGTTTTTTTAATGATCGATAATTACTCAGTCTTCGTACAATCAAACCAACTACTTGGTCAACTACCATTAGTGAGTTCAACAATGAGAGTCTCTTTCACCTGCATCATTTACCAAATGAATTGAACAAGCCATAAACCTTGCTAAATTGCTTCAAACTACGTAACCATGCTTGGTCAATTCTTTCCGTAATTACACGCCGCCTCTTTGAAGTCTATTAAGGGTTTCTAATGTATGTATTATTGTGTATTTACTGAAGAGTGTTTTTGAGTTGTTAAATAGCTGTTCGCTAACCTGAACGTCAAGTTAAACAAGAAGAAAAAACTCGAGTTTATTCTGCTTCGAGTTATACGTCATGCCTTATGGGTCGTGACTTAACAACTGTTCTAGCGGACGTAATCACTGTTAATTTGTTTATCTTTGCTTTCCATAAAAAAATATTGAGTTCATTGCTGTATTATACCACCCTAGGGATACCTTGGACAAATTTCATCTCATAATTAATTCAATATGAAAAATCTTTATATCATGCCGTGACATTAGCTTTCAAAGTATATTCGAGTTCCTCTAGTGCGGTATATATCCGTACATCTGTATACTGAAATTATAACATGCAATAAAGTTAATTGTACACAAGTAATACACACATCACAGGGAAACTTATCTGTTTATTGGATATCTACAGTATGCAGACTAACGGCAAGGGACCACTGCCTAGTTCATATCTTTCGATCTACTCGAATTCTATTTGTTATAATATCGCCTGTGGGTTTTTGGTGTGTGGGTTTTTTCTTTTCTTGGAAATCATGATATGGTCGACATTTGTTTCCTTTTGTTTCAGATATAATATCAAAGTGATTAACTAATGCTATAGATTACATACACCGACAGTGTTGGTTCATATTAGTACGAATAAACAGTATAACAATTGCGTAGTTCTATATGCTTGCAAGTGTGACCAGCTTGATAGAATCGCACGAACACGACACCTGTATGGGCGATGCATGGTCTAGAGAGTAGCGAGTTTACTTCACAACCCGGAAGTTCCACGTTCGAGTCTAGCTCATGCCATCGTGTAGCATTCTTGAGCAAAGTGCTTAGATCCACATCGCTCCAGTCCACCCAGCTGTAAAATGGGTACCCGGTAGGAAGAATTGTGAATTGCAACCTTCTAGTCTGAATAAAAACCCGGATGTTTTGGTTGCATTATCCCTAGGGAGTGGAATTCAGAAGGCGATGTGCACATTGAACGGGGTAATAACACTTCGAACATGCAATTATTTATTATTTATTTCAAGTACTAGTATTACATATATTTTATAATCCATACTTCTCGGTTCCATCGCTTTGAAATAGTGAACGTGATTGAAAAACAATAATTATTATCACATTTTGTGCTGATTCTTTATACCATGTAGTCTCAGGATCAGCTTGTAGGATACGAGTTGATTTCGCGATGTCATTTACTTTGAAATTTACCAATATATATTAATTAAAGACATATAGCCCTTTTGGCCATACGAATTTAGCTTCATAACTATTTTAACAACGGTGATGTTTTTACAAACATGTACAGGCTATAGCTGGTACTCTCCAAGAACATTATGGCGGACCGGAAGAAGAATGCATTGGCGGACCGGAAGAAGAATGGCACTAGATTCCTCAAGCCGAATTCCGAAAATTTGCATAAGCTTCCACAAAAACAGATATCTGGCGGTGGACCTTAATTTATTTTGTTGAGTATAGATCGCCTTTGCAACCTCTTGGAACTTCCTGAGGAATGACTGACAGGTGTCCGTCATAATGAAGAGGATATGGAAAAAAAAACATCCCTGAAACAACATACTATTCTAAACCATCTGACAATCAAATGTATCCATACGTCATGTACTTTTCTTGACATGTGATCGATCTGAAATTAACAAGTGTTTCTTGCAATGTATCGCATGTGTTAATGACATGTCGTCAGTGTAATATACACACACTGGATGTAGATATATCGGGGCCCAATCGGTCTTAAAGTCGTGTACATTTCACTGAAATCTACAACACTTGCATGTGTTTACATCAGTCTCCGCAACCAGCTTATCACCCGATTCTGACAGTGACGAATAGTATTTCTTCGGGCTTATCTCTACTGTAGTGTAATATGTTTTGGCTAACATCGAGTGGTATTACAAAAAAAAGTGGTAATACTATAATAGCAATGTAGTAATCGAAATGAAATTTCTAAGACCATAAATGAAAAACTGTCGTTACAGTATGCTATGCATGCATGCATGTACATACACCGAGATTCACGATTTATCTACATTCGACTACAGGTAGGTGCAAATCAATAATATTAAACCTATTTCTTAAATACAAATTGTTTAAATACTAACTACTAATAATTTAACTAAATTGTTAATACATTATTGGACCGATGTCTTAATAATTGGAAGCTAGACATAAATACTGCGATTAAGAGCATGTTCTGCAAATTCAAGTTAAATGCTAGTATTATCATGACAATAAAATTGTGATCACTTTACTATTGCGATCACTATTATTATTAATATTGTGATCACTATTACAAATTACTGTCATTATGTGAATACCATCCTCGAAAACCCAGGTCATTATGACTACAATAATGACTTGGGTTTTCGAGGATGTGTGAATACATGCATGTGGACTTCAAGCCATCGGGCTTTCGGCGTTAGAAAACAAATCATCCTTCGTCACTTTGCAGGAATACGGTATCTGATAATAATAATATAGATTAAGATTTAAGGTAGATTATTAAGATACGACATACTACAAGGTATGTCTATTTAATTTTAGTTGATATTTGTTTCAGGAATCTTGAATTACAGAATAGTGCATTAACATATTGGTTCGTTTGATATATGGAAAAAAAACATGGACCTTTATTATTGTGAAAGTGGCAAGATCATCTGCGTATGCAATATTACATTTTATTTTTGTTTATTTTCTAAGCATAGTTATGTCAAAATATGTTATATCCTAGTGAGTGACCTTTGACCTATGCCACTTGACTATACACAGTACAATAGATGCAATTGGCAGTGACCGTATTTCTTTTGTATCTGAAGCGCAATACGCCCTTAATATCTCCATCTGGTTCTGTCTTGAATACCAGCTGGTCATCCTGCAACAGACATGGCATCAATGTTTAAAGCGCCCTCTAGCACTTCCGGTGCGCGTGCGACTTCCCACCAAAACACTGGCTGCTTAGGTGATGAAGTGTTCCAAGTGATGCTGGGTTATCTGTTCAGCCGTCGTTTCGTAATTAGTCTTAGTAATTAACAATTATTGTCCGAAAGAAATAAACAGATGCTGCCCTATGAGTTAGGTCTGTAGAATTAGCTTTCTGCAACCCGAGGCAACTTCTCATTCATCTTATATACTGTATATATATATCTATCTATCTACGGTATCTACCGGTATCTATACCTATCTGCTGTTATTTGTTAAATACGAAACTTTAAACAAGTTGACTCATCTCACGAGTGCATCTGTCTAAAGCTTGCGACTAGCGTTCGCGATTGTGTTTTAATATTAATATACATAAATATAACAAGGAGCGGATGTATACTTCGCCAATCCATGCTCCTATCGGTGCGTTACTACTCCCGCGGTCAATGTACCAATACTGTGCACACATTTCACCTTCTCAACTCTCTAGGGAGTACGCTGCCATTTAAGTCGTTGAAGATTAACATTCACAATTTCGTCACAAGCTACCGGGTACCCATTCACAACTTGATGGCTTAACATAACTTTGCTTAAAAAATTTACCCAATGGCTTGTAGTTCTCTAGTCTGTGAGCGAGTGACTATGTATGTATGTATGTATGTATGTATGTATGCATGTATGTATGTATGTATGTATGTATGTATGTGTTTGTATGTGTGTGTGTGAGTGTGTGTGTGTATGTGTGTGTTTGTGTGTGTGTGTGTGTGTGTATGTATGTATGTGTGTGTGTGTGTGAGTGAGTGTGTGTGTGTTTTTGTGTGTGTGTTTATGTGTTTTT